>LZPO01008041.1:148619-165025 GCA_001675575.1 Neotoma lepida
CCACACTGCATCCACTATCCGGGCCATTAGTCACTTTACAATCTCGGCTCTCATATCAACTGTGGTGGTGTAATCACGGCACATCAAACATTTTTAACTGAGTGATGACCCCAAATGCAAGAATAGCAATGTTGGCACTCAGATACACCAAAGGGAAGCTGAAAAGTGGACCCTTGATCTGAAAAGCTGAAAGGTNTTGATTTAATAAGGCAAGAAAANAAAATGCTGGTGTCGTTAAAATCTGCAACACAACAAGAAATTGTGTGTAGTAACTTTTATTACAGCATGTTATTAGAGTCATTTTATTTTATTTTGGTAGGTGTTATAGTTAATCTCTTACTGTGTCCAAATTATAAATTATACTTTATGACTGGTATGTATGTATATATGTATCGGGAAACAGTATATATAAGGTTCAATATGACCTATACCCTGGGGCTTGGGACAGATCCTCTGTAGATAAAGTGGTACTACTGTAAGGGCAGCACTGAGAAATGCAACAGTTTTATCAGTCTGTCCCTCCACAGTTCTTGAGTTTGGTGTGGTACATGGCTACCCAGANAGTAGACATGGATGAAGTTCTAATCAAAGGAGTGGGCCATTTTTAGACCCTGTCCCTATAAAAACCTTCTGTGGGCATTCTGGATCCTTTCCTCACTCAATTCCTAAAGGAGCAAGAGTGGCAGAATTAGAATAATCTCTACAGCCACCTGTACCGCCATTGTAGAACCACATCTGCCAGCTCTGGGCCAGCTGCTTGCCTCTGTTTTTACTACCTGAGAGACAAATAAATTACTAGCTAAACTAACTAACTTCTCAGTCATTTCTCCAGCAAGTCAGAGAGGACTTTACCAGGTAGGCAATAACAGCAGCCTGGAAACTTGGATCTTGCTTGTTAATGTGCTAGTTAATGTCAGGATGACTACCCCAGAAGAGTTGAGGAACTCAGAATTAGAGCTGTCCCTGCCCCACNCCACAGCCCTGAAAAATGGCCATTCTCTCCCTCCCCAGAAGCTAGCCACAGTGCAGGGTGACAGCATGGGGCATCCCATCCTCCTCAGCACTAGTAGCTTTGGTCTNTGGTTTTCACTCACAACTAAGAACCTCTCACAGCAAGGATTTATAAGGGTCCTGGGTAAAGAATTAACCTCCTGCCCTGAATCTGAGTCTGGGATTACAGGCCTGCACCACCACTTGTGGTCTACACTTTTAACCGATTCATTTTAGTGGGCCTCACCACTGTGATAAAAGCTCCTCAAAGAGACCTCGCCTCTCTAAGGCCCACTACTAAGCAAACACCATCACCCTTAGACGTTATATCTACCTTGCATTTGCACTTTTCCAGGTAGTGTGCTGTACTTGATCAGAATCAAAATCCCATCACTTCTCCCAATACCAATAGTACACTCATTCTGAGTACATCACAACTAAGGAATCAGATGAATACTTACTACTCTCAAAAAGATTGTATTTTTCACATCCGGGTGCTAGTTTTTCTGTTTGTCTACAACACTGGTAACTTCCGTCTGTCCAAAATTTAGGATGATATTTAATCATAATGTTATTGTTGTTCTTTATTTCTGTAATTCACAGACACATGAATAATTAGTGACACAAACCAAGGTTTTCGTGAGCAACTGTCCATCATTACTTCTTCCTTGCCCAACATGCTTATTATGAGAATGTCACTGTGACATTACATATTCAGTATTCAGAAAAGCTAGATGGCTTTCTTTCTTTGACCCTTTTCACTGGTGAAACATGCATGTGAAGAGAAGTGAATCACTGCTACTCCATGGTGGGTTCATGCCCACTACCACTGTGCTCCACTAAAGAAAGGGGTACTGAGCAAGATAAAGTGTCCATTTAAGCACTTCACCATGGAAATGTGATTCCATCCACACCAAGTGTTCGATGCACGCAATTTCTCAGGAAATACAAATTCCGATATTCTAAAAGCCCACACTTTATCACCTTCAACCATGTGTGATAAACGGAAGTATGCTTTTACTAGGAAAACGCATTCAACTAGAAAGAAATAAGATTTTAGAAAGGGAAATCTGTCTTCAGTGAGTTATCACTTGACTGACTGTCCTTGGACAGATACTCATTATAATTAATTATAATGCAAGAGCTATATTAGCAATCTGTCTTTTTGTGACACCCTAACATTATATAGAATGCATGAGGTTTTACCTTCTTTTAACTTCTTCACCCATCGGTCCCTGCTTTGTGGACTAGGTGCAAAAATATAAAGTGTGTTAGCATCATGAACAACCTAGAATAAAACAAAAGATGAAACCAGTGACAATATTTGGATACAACACTTCTGTCTAGCAGAGCCCTGATACTACAGGCATTAATACACGATTCCTGGATGGCTGAAAACAAATCCATTACTTAGTTACAAAAGAACATCGAATTCTTAATTTCAACATTAAGTGGGACGTGTGTGTTACAAAGGATTATGGGAATTCTAGGAGTGAGTGAGTGAGTGAGTGTGTGTGTGTGTGTGTGTGTGTGTGTGTGTGTGTGTGTGTGAGCCTAGATGATGACAACCTTGGGTATTGTCCTCAGGTGCCTTCTACCTAATTTATTTAGACAAGGTCTCTCACTAGTCTAGAACTTACCAAGTAGATTAGGCTGCTGGGCCAACAAGCCACAGGATCGACCTGTCTCCACCTCCACAGTGCTGGAATTACAAGCATGCACCACCACACCTGGCTCTTTTTATTGAGTACTGAGATATGTATGACTCGGGTTCTCGAGACATTTACTGACTGCCCAGACCTGGGCTTGTATCTTCACAGAGGAAAACAGATACCGCTAGCTATCATGATGCTTCANTGATCTTGGTGTTTATTTCAATTTAGCTAACTAAAGTGCCGCGGATAAACCTGGTACCACAGGGCTTATTCTAATCCAGTATTTTTCTAAATAATATTTGGAGTGAATTTCAGTATCGCTCCTGTTGTGTCCTTTTGCCCCATCAGTGAACACAGTACATNTCTTTAATAAGCACCGAGTCTTACAGTTCTAGGCTACGGCTTCATAGGTGTTAACTCAATCCACCAAGAGATCAGCATTTTCATTTTATAGACAAGAAAGCCAAGAGCCTACACTCGTACATAATAGCTTCAGGAGGCACCATTCACATAGCAGGCATGACTAGTCTTATTTTGTATTTTTATATTAATAATAAGCCTTGGAAATTAACCTAGGAATCCTGCCATTGCTCTGAGATGTTATCCCTAATGGTTTGTCATAAGGCAGAAACACCGACTGACTGAAACATAATGTGTTCTATTATAAACCTCCCTTTACCAGGCCAATACCCATTAGACTGAAAAATAAACCATTATCTCGTTGGTCACAGCTGTCCCTCGCCCCCTTCCCAATTCATTTCAACACCTACATTTTGGTNGGACTACCCAAGACACAAAAATGCATCAAACATGAGCCTACTTCTAAGATATACGTAGAAATGCTGTATTACAAAACAGAATGTGAGAGGTGGTACCAGAGATAAGTGCTAACGGAGACGTGAAGAGATATTTTCATGTTTGCTACTTGGCTTTCACACCTTACCCAGTTCTGTCTGTGCAGCCAGATCTGTACTAAATAATGAACTGTAGTATACCGGGAAAGTCATCCTGAATTGGCAGACATATCTGGAAAGAAANGCTTGGGCTTGGACCATCCCGAAATCCACACTGTTGTTCTAATAATAATCTGTTCAGTGTATTCATTTATTGACTTCCGAATTTGGTCTAAACGCTTTACTGCCTCCTGGCTTAATCTGTAGGGCACCCAGGATATCTATTGACGGAGCAAATATAACTCTATTACNTTAGTAACATGGGACATTTTTGTATTTGTACAAGGATTTCTAAAAATACTGCCCTTAATCTGATTTAAAAAAAAAAACATCTAATTCTGACATCTCAGGCAGTTTGGTTGTCCAGGAAGATTCTAGGGTACCAGTCTCCTTCCTTCCGGCTACAAACCACACAGTTCACACCACACCTGCCCCATGAAAACCTGCAAAAGTCANAAACCCCCTTTGTTATGTAGAACTGCGAAGTCTCTCTCTNCTTTCAGGGTGACATTGTACTACCTACAGTGCACACTTTNCCTCTCTCCCTTCAGGACCCAACCACNCTCTTCTAACTGTTTTCCTAAGTGGGTGNCTCAGNCTGTATCTCTCCTAGTTCATCTGATGTCATTACCTGCCAGCTCCCTTCAATGAACTTGCTNTTTTTTCTTCCTAAAAAGTGCACATCCTTGGCTGTTTTTTCATCACAATGTGGTTCTACAGGTGTCATTTACAATCAGTGAGCATCACTTTCCTTGGTCATAAGCAAGACCAGCAGAGCACAGGGTTGTCATGTAGGTTTATCAACATATACTGCTATTATCTTTTTCATCAAAAGAAGCTCTTTCATCTCATTTCTGTTTGAAAGGAAATCATTCTTGCCATTTTCCAGCTTCTCAAGTTCATGGAAAAAATTCCAGTGGCTTTGTCTGTGCTCTGTGGTTAAAGTGACCCACAGGAGAGACTGGGGTTTAGTGACTCGGGATCAGTGGAAGGCTACAGCAGCCAAAACAAAAACAAAATGACTGCCAAAGACTTAAGCAGTTACTAAAGAGAGGCAAGGACTATGACGATGACAAAGGAGGCCCAAAATCAGCCACCAAACCCGGGACAGGAAACCGTCATGTCAAATGGAAACAGGACAAAGGCGGGCACCATGCTGCTCCAAGGCTGCCAACTCACCTGGAAGGGATATTTATTTTGACAGGGAATGACACCGTCATCATTCTTCACTATTTCCACACACTTGATTTTCGAAATATCAATGAATCCCTTCCTGTATTTTTTCTGTGAAAAGAGAAAAAGAGGAGATGTGTCACAACCACAGGACATAAGAAAACTATTTAATAATTATATTTGATGATGAATTTACTGATTCAGAGATCACAACTTCGGAGCAAGCACAATAACACAATGATAGCCCAGTTGGTAAAGAGCTGGCCTTACAAGGATAAAGACTTGAGTTTGATGGCCGAGAAACCATGTAAAAATAGCCAGGCACAGGTGCTTGTAAGCCTGATGCTAAGGAGGCAGATCCCTAGGGTTCAGTGGCCAGCCAGCCTAGTCTGAGTGACAAATTCCAGGGCAATGAAAAAAAAAGGTAGACAGTTACTGAGAAACAAGGCTATCTTCAGACCTATACACACACACACACACACACACACAGAGTACAATTTCCTTAACAATTACATAAATCACATTTTCCTTACCTGTTAAAAATTGTTCAAAATATTAACACTGTGATAACTATAATAGTTATATTATAATAGATATAATATATATATATATAATAGATAAATAGATCCTTTCATTTCTAATGGTGAACTTGTTCTATCCTTGCTTCAAAAATCAAAAACAAAAACCTCTGAAACAGAGATATAGACTCCCTTTCATTGCTGTCTTCTACATACACCTTTTGTTCAACCTCTTGACAATAGTGCTCATTTAAAAAAATAAATAAATAATGGCCAAGCATACAGTACTCCATTTACCGAATCACTGACACACACTCTAACCAACTGCACTTCCTCCTGTGTTCCTCCTATATGGAGGGGCCTCCCTTTGGAAGCAGCGCAGAATTCGGGGTCGTTGATGGGCAGTGGACTGCCCATACACCCATAAAACTCAGCTGGACTTCCTCATCATCCTGCCAGTCTCCCTGCTCACTGCAGGTCTGCCAGCAGTTTATCAGGACCCACCCATACCCTTGAGCACGTTAATCTCATACCTGGAAGTTCATTCCAGGGAAAAATCCAGAAAAATACAAAAAAGGCATGCAAGGAACCAGGAATGTGTATGCATGGAAAACTAACAACTAATACAGTATACAGAGAGAAAATATTTNCTAAATAAAACAACTAATGCACTGCACACAGGAAGTCTTCCAAAGATTAGGGTTACTTTTTTTGGATATTTATATAATAAAGAAGAGAAAGAAAGAACACAACTGCATACCCTCGGAATCAGCCACTGAAAATTATTTTCTTTAAGCTGGCCCTGATGGCACAGGCCTGTATCCTAGATACTCAGGTGGCTGAGGCAGGAGGATCAAAAGTTCAAGGACTGCTGGGGCTATACAGAAAGTTGAAGGCTAGCCTGAGCTACTAAGTGAAACCTATCTTTAAAAAAGCAAAAGAAAAAGGCAGGGAGCGGGGGTATGGAGCAGGCTAGTGTANNTCAGTNGNGCACTTGCCTGCCTCTGCTAGGCCTGTGGTTCANTCCACAATACAAAAGTAAAAACTAAAAAGTCAGAAAGTGTTGATTTCATCCAACACTCTGTGGTCTCCCCTCTGGCCACAGCCGGGTTCTGTCCTCTCTACACTGTGCCCAAAACCCTACGTGACATCTTCAAAGATAAGACTTCACAATCTGGACACAGTGGCGCACGCCTTTAATCCCAGCACTCGAGAGGCAGAGGCAGGCNGATCTCTGTGAGTTCCAAGCCAGCCTGGTCTATACAGTGAGTTCCAGGACAGCCAGGGCTACATAGTAAGACCCTGCCTTAGGGGGGTAAAAAAGACTTCACATCTGCCCCACTCGGGGCCATCAATCAGCAGCTCCTAGCCCACTAGCCTTATTTCCTTGTTACCTCACTAGGACACATATTCGCTCTCAGTTGTTCAATATTCACCCCCTCCCTCCTTCCCTTCTTCATTCTTGTTTCTTTCCTTCCTCTCCCTCCTCCCTTCCCTGCCCCTTCAGATACTCTAATCAGTCATCGGTTCAATCCCCGGTCCCTTGAAAGTGGGCTGCAGGTCGCCTGTCCTATCCACACCTAGCTGGGCCCTCACTGCCGCTCCCTAGTCCTGTGCATCTCTCCTCCAGAGGCCACCAGCATTGCCAGAGGAGCATTCCCCCTCCCTTGTCCTTCCCTGGGGGGACAAACTCTGACACTTTAGTGAAAGGTCCACAGCCACTCCCAGGACAGGCCCTCAGCTCCTCCATCCTGCACCTCAGTGGCNCTCTACAATCTTACTGTTGTCGCTTCCGCTAACCCTGTCTCTAAGACAAGATAAAGAGGACACAGTAGCTGAAAGACTGCAGCTGACATTTCACAGATGCATTCTAGCTCTGTGCTCACAGCATCCTGTGGGGTAGACCTATTCTCCTCATTCTGTGGGCGATGAGACCATCGNTCACTCAAGCCGAATACAGTCCCTGAGGACCTCTACTGCTGTCAAAGCCCTCGGGCCCTAGGATGCCCCAGCTGCAAGGGGTGGNAGGCCTGGGGAGTCAAGTCCCCAGAGTGGCCAGTGGGGATGTTGAGCATGGAGTTCCCTAAGCCTGNTTCAAGTTCNAGGTCAGGCTGGTCTACACACCTAATTCCAGGACAGCCAGGGCTACAGGATGAACAAGTTGCCGGGCTGTTCTCTTCCAGGCATTTGCTTCTGCCTATAGACATCTAAACCAACACCTGCCTTCGGGTCAGCCAACTGCTTCATTCTTCTCCTTCCTTCCTGTGAGAAGAACTGAATGCTCAAACCTACACTTCCTTGCCACCCACTCCCCTGACCACTTGCAACCTTCAACCCCCACAAGTTGACTAGAGGCAACCACAAAAAAATCATCAGTGATGACAAAGCTCAGCGGACTTGCTAAACTGCCTCTCTTTTCTGACCAGAAAAACGTCAACTTGCTTTTCTTTGGTGGCTCTGCCTTTGGGCCATCCTGATTTTCCTTCTCCCCTTTCCCCTTGGTTTCTCAATCTGTATTTGCCTTGTGTCAACAGTGGTGTCAAGAACAACAAACAAACAAAAACCACAAATTAAGAAAAGCTCACTATCCCAGGAGTCTTCAGTCCTCACAGTCACCCTGCAAGGTAAGACCCATTTTACAGATAACAAAGCCAAGTAGCCCACTCCCACTTACCTGTGGGAGAAACTGACANAGAAGTCATTATACAATGCACTAAAAGTGCTATACAGAAAAAAGACGCTTAAAGGCCAGGTGTGGTGGCGCANGCCTTCAATCTCAGCACTCGGAAGGCAGGCAGATCTCTGTGAGTTCGAGGCCAGCCTGGTCTACAGAGTGAGTTGTGGGANAGCCAGGGCTACACAGANAAAACCTGTCTCAAAACAACGGAAAGATACTCAAAGANCTGTGACTTCCGTGTCAGAAGTGGGATAACAGAAAGAGAAACCCCAGCAGAATGAACAAGCCATGCAAAGAAAATCACATTTCGACATGACTCTCCTCATCTGTAAAATGAGAATAATAACAGGAATAATAATAGTATTAATCCCCACAGGCTTGGTATGAGGGTTAAATGAGCTAATTTTGCAGACGTGCTTAAAAGAATGTCTGGTTTAAAGTAACAGACTTGGGATTATTTGCTAAATAAAAAAACAAAAGCAGACAGAGTGACTGAAGATAACATAAGGCAGGATGGAAAGGTGACCAGGGGCCTTGTAAATAACCTGTTACCCAATGTCTGGTCAGGCAGGGTTACCCACCCTGCTCCTAGGGACCACACTCACTCTCGGGTAGAAGNAATTGCAAACATGTCACATGTGTTCACTGTGACNCCTTGGAAATAGCATAAAGTCCTGTGAACTCTNATCCCTAAGACCCGGAGACAACAGGGCTGCCCTTGGGAGACCATTCTCGGCAGCCAGCTCACCAGCCCTGCAGCAGGAAGGTGTGTTCTGCTTCCAAAAACACCTATCTCCAATAGCATCAACCTTGGGCTACTGCCAGCCAGTGTCAGAGGTAGGTCACTATTTCCAGAAAACTGGGGATGACTTTGATACTGCACTAATTTGTACACACACTCTATGAAAATCTCCTAACGTGCTAATTAGTATTTTGGATCCAAAGACCTTCCACTAACACTGTCAGTGGTAGTGGAGAGACACAGATCGACACAAACACAGGGACCTGAGGACCTGCATTCAGGTAAAGCCATCACAGAAAAGAACTTCAGATGAGCCAGGGTGAAGCAAAGGTGACAAGTTCGCTAAGTGGAGATAAGGGATAATACGACCTTAAGAGATGATATGCGCTTAAGCTTTAAATGGGAAAAGTGGGGGAGGAGTAGGAGGGAGACACTCAAGCATGGGTTTCCTCAGGAGGGTTCTACTCAGTTTCTAGCNGGGATGCAGACACTTGCATACCCTTGCTGAAGAATGGTTCTCTTCTAGTCTGTCCTCTTCCCCACGGCATGCAGCTATCAGAGAACCCAAGGCAATGGAGGGCAAGGGAGGAAGGAGACGGCCAGACAGCCAGATAAGGCAAATCACCGCTGGCAAGCAGCCAAGACTGGCTGCCCTCACATCAGACTTTGTGGCTCAGTGACACTGCTCAAAGGACATGACTTACAGGGTTCAAAGATAAAACAAAGTTTTAAAGCCAGGCTGTGGTGGTGCAGGCCTTTAATCCCAGCACTCAGGAGGCAGAGGCAGGAGGATCTCTCTGAGTTTGGGGCCAGCCTGGTCTACAGNTCAAGTTCCAGGATAGCCAGGGCTATGCAGAGAAACCCTGTCTTGAAAAACAAGTTTTAAATTTAGTTTAAAAAAAAATCACATGAGCTCATGAGCTGTTCCACTTAATCCTCTTAATGAATTTCCTTTTAATGATGAAACGGTTTTATGAGATGTACTGTTTAGACTCAGGGATGAGAGAAGAATGCTAATGAGGTTATGATGAAGGTCAAGGATATTCTGACCCTAAGTGAGCAGAGTTCATCTGTTGTTTTGAACATCCCTACACGTATGGCCCTTAGGAGGGCATTATCTCAGCAGGCAACCTTGACTTTATCCCTTGTGCTGAAATTTCTTGGACTCTCAGCCAGCAGGAAATGACCCCAAAATGAGGGGCTTCATTCTCTTTCCAGGACCCCTTCATTTTCGCCATTTCTCTCTTCTGTGCCACAGCTGGAAGTTTGAGGGGTTGGAGCAGTGGCCCAGCAGTTAAGAGTGCTGGCTGCTCTTCCAGAGGATCCAAGTGTGGTTCCCAGCACCCGCAGTGGGCTCCCAACAGCCTGTAACTCCAGCTCCAGGAGGACCTGACGTCCNCTTCTGGTCTCTATGGACACCTGCACTCACATGTACATACTTCTGAGTTGTCGTTTCATTGCCTTATTCTGCCAGCCCCNGGGCTGTGTGCCGAAGTCTTGGGGTTAGGGTAGAGGGCAGAGGGTCTCTACAAGACTTCACAGGAATGCCGTGGGTAGACGAGAGGATGATTCCTAATCTGGGAATGAGAAAGCCTGGAGGTGGGTGGGGGTGAGGCTAGGAGAAGTTGGGGGTTTTAAGGAAGTAGCATTCAGACCTGGTTTTCAAAGGATAAACAACAGCTTCTCTTTAGAGAAAGCAAAGAAAGTTCCAGGCTGCAAAAAAAACAAAAGAGCTCAGAGTATTTGGGGAACTGAAAGATATGCACAATGGCTGAACTCAGGGTGGATCAGAAGTGTAGGAAATGACCCAAAGGAAGGCTGTTTGAGGCCAAATTAGGCAATGCTCACATACAAGGCTGAAGAATTGGGGTCTATCCTGAGTGAGTCTCAATGGGTAACAAGGAGTGCTATACAAGGCATATTTTTGAAAAAGTAATTATTGTTGGGGACATACCGTACTCCAAACCATTTACCACTCTTCCCACCATATTCTCAGTGCTCAGAGTTCTGTGGACTCTTCCTCCGAAGCTCTCCTGTGCTAATAATCAGCTGTTCTTGTGACACTGGGGATGGATTCAACTCAGAANTCAACTGTGCATGAACAGTGGTGAGCTGGAGTCTGAGTGACACCATGAGCCATGACAGAGAAAAGCAATGGACAGTCAGGTTGGAGTGTGCAAAGCTGGGAAGGGTTCGAGTGACTATGGAACAAGCAGCTGCAGATGTTTGGACACAGCTGGAAATGCTTAGAATCACCCTCTGTGTAGATAAATGTTTCTCTTCACAGTGCTTATGCAGTAGGCACAGTAGTGCCTGGTTCCNTCCACATCTCAAGGTGTCCCTGCCAGGTCAGGCAGCTCGAGGAATGAGAAGGCCTGCCACGCTAGGTTACTCACAGGGCACCCAGAGGTACTGTCAGGGTCGTGCACTCTTCGTATGTCTGGTCTCATGTAACTCTTGTTCCCCCTTGAAACTCTTGGTATGTCAGCTTTTCAAAACCATCCAGGAACCTTGAGAAGCCAGGGGCCTTTGAGAAGTATTATCAGAAACAAGAAAGGTTTCTCTCTCTCTCTCTCTCTCTCTCTGTATGTATGCATGTATGTACAGATGATAGATAGATAGATAGATAGATAGATAGATAGATAGATAGATAGATAGGCAGGCAGGCAGGCAGATCTTCAAATTTCCTTTCAGTAAGACAATTAATTCATGATTGCTATAATCTATTCTATATTTTTGTGAATATTGGGGCCTGAGGAGAAATAACCAACATTAGCACTTTTTTCATGTAAATTTTACTTATGTAGCCTTTTTTTCCTGCCCACAAAACTGAAAATAAAGGGGAAGTGAGACTTCTTCATACTCATTTTTGAATACGCCAAGCTAAAAAGGCTGCCTCACACTTGGCTGTTGACTCAACAGCTAATGTACAAAGAACTGTGACAGTTAATACTATCTTATACTGAGGGACAGTGTTCTCTCATACAGAGCCTTCTGCGGGCTTTGCAAAGCTTTAAGTCCCCTGTGTACCATTCCAAAGCACCGTCACTTTATAACCAGCTTCCATGAGGAAAGTAGATACCGAGATACAACAGACCTTGCCTAAAGCTACACACCTACTAGGTGGCAGAAGGAGCTAGAAGCAGGGCCGTTACCTCTGAGACAGGCTTACTGGCTGTTATGGTTTGGAAGGTCCAGATGATGGCACTCTCTGGGAGAAATTATGGAGCCTTTGGGGGGTGGCGCCCAACTGGAAGAAGTGGGGAGCAGGACTTGGATAACCTAGCTCCTCTTTCTGACCCATCTCCACTTCTACTCCTGCTCTTGCTCCCACAGACTCGAGCCCTTCCTGCCATTGTGACTTCCCTGTGATAGACGTACCCTTAAAACATGAGCCACGATCCATCATCCCTTCTCTAAGTTGCTTCTTCTCCAGTGTTTCATCAAAATCTGTGAGCATATCGGTGAAGGATTATCTGGATTAGGCTAACTGAAGCAGAGAGACCCTCCCTAAAGGTAGGTGCCACCATTCCGTGGACTGGGATGACAGACTGAATGACAAAGAGAAAGGGGCTAAGCACTGGATTCCATCACTTTCTGCTCCCTGACAATTAATGCAGCATGACCAGCTGCCTTGAGCTCCTGCCACCATGATGAATGCATGCAAGCTATGAGCCAAAGTATACCTTTGCTTCCTTCAGTGGCTTCTGTTAGGTATTTTCACAAGAAAGAGAAAAGTAACCAGAGGGTGTACTCTGTTCCTGAGTTGGGAAACCCATCTGTTGCACCCCCAAACATCAGGGCTCTATCTTCTTGGCTTTGGGGACTAATGCCACACCCCCCTCCTCATCTTTAGGTCTCAATCTTCTGGCTACAGATTGAAAAGTTCCACCAATNGTTCCTATGATTCTCAAGATTTATGACTTGACCCAAATTCTCACTGACTTTGGAATATCTAGATTGCAGATGGCAGACTGCGGCACTTCTCAACTCCATGGTCACAGAAGCGGGTTCCTATAATCAATCTTATATGTATAATATATAACAAATCCCCTACAACATATGCATATACACATGTACATAACAAACACACACATACTTTTACCTTACTGGTTCTGATGCTCTGGAGAACCCTCACTAACATAAATTCTGGGATAACAAAAACTCTGGGAAGCTGCCAGGAAACTATCTNAGCGGTTGTGAGGCCAACTGAATATCACAAGACACTGAGCCAAAAGTGAACCCAAGTCTCTCAAAACATTTTTACCTAAAATACTGTAACCCATCACCAGGTTTCTCAAGCCTGAATACTTATGGGCACTTGTGGAAAAGTAATCACACTGCATTCGCCACTAATAATCCCTCACTGTGGGCCAGCTACTACGTTAATCTTGTACATTGATGACGTCAGTCAGTCCTCACAGTATTATAACATGAGAACTCTTGACACTCCATTTTACACACAAAGAAACCAAGCCATGGAAAATATAATTAATTAACCCAAAGTCACAATCGTACTCGAATTTGAACTCAGTACTGAATTCTTCAATGCTGTATACATTTAATTCATTTGAAATCACTTGGCTATGTACGGACACAACACAGAGTGTAAATGTCTTGTGCTTATCGTGCTTGTGAGGTTATGAGGCCAAAACAAATTAACAAGCTAAATATGAATAAAATATGAACAAAGGGGGGCAAAGTTGACAANGTATTTGGGTATGATAAAATAGCCGTCTGTTGGAGCCAAATCCCTCTCTGTAGTTCTTTGGGTGCCCACACGCTTGCTTGACTGTGTGTCATGCACACTCCCCACCCTTTCTCTCTGTTTCATCTTGGAGGAACTGTTGGTACACTCACTATCCTACCATCAGGTCATTCGGTACACGACACAGTTTCAGATCCAGTCAGCCTCAGTTCCTCGTCAATGCCCTAAAACAGACAAATCCAAAGACGGTGCTGACACAGCNTGTCCACGACAGAGGCATCCGGAGAATGCAGACCAGAAAAGAAACTAAAAACATATAATTATGTATATGAACTATTATGGCAAGAGAATAAAATGTGGTCATCCAACTAAAAAGACCAAATTGACAACTCCTAGAACTTGCAGTCCTCAACACATACAAAGCACCGAAGCTCATGCCCGCATCCACTGCACTTCTCCATGGCAATCCCTGTCTATTTTAATCCCAGGCTCGCCTTGATCCTTCCTTCATTCAGCCATGTTCAAACTACTGACTCTATGTCCTTCTGGAAAGTCATGGACACCAAAGTATCACAACAGAGGTCAAAACATAGACAGTTTGTTGACCTTGGAAACTTTACAAGCAGATGTTTGCTTGGGTTAAGAGAGGAAGTGCTTGCTCTGAAAGTTAAAGTTCAATATGGGAAGTGTACAGAGGTCTCACCTGCTCGTCCACAGAAAAGAGGGACGGGTTCTACCAAAAATCTCAAATAAGCCCCAAAGGCCTAGTTAGAAGGGCAACTTTTTCCTGATCCACTTAGTGCAGAATTCAAACAAGTCCCAAGAGTGGCAGGTGCCATTAATTAGGGAAAGTCAGGGAAGTGCTGGCTGGCTATGGCACTTTTTTGTGTCCACTGGAAATAATTGGATACAGACTCTTCAGGATCAGAAAAAGCAGAAAAAATAAAACATAAAAGTTTTTCTAATCTGGTGATTGATTGTAACATGAATTCTTAAATGGTCTTATAATAAAAACCCAGGGCCAGATATTGGAGTAAATGCTGAAAGATCAGAGAGACAAAGGAANAGGCCACTGACATGTCTTACCTCTAGGATTCCTCAGCCGAAAGTCTTTAGTTCCTGTCTCCTCATGCCTTATATACCTTTCTCCGCCCAGCCATCACTTCCTTTCTGATGCTGGGATTAATGGCGTGTGTGCTTCCCAAATACTGGGATTAAAGGTGTGAGATCGAAAGTGCTAGGATTAAAGGGATGTGACTCCCAAGTATTGGAATTAAAGGTGTGTGCCACCACTGTCTGGCTCTGTTTCTCTCCTAGGCTGAGTCAATCTCATGTAATCCAGGGTGGCTTTGAACTCACAGAGATCCAGATGGATCTCTGCCTCCCAAGTGCTAGGATTAAAGGTGAGTGCCACCACTGCTTGTGATGTCTTGTTCTGTCCTCTAATCTTCAGATAAATTTTATTAGGGTACACAATATATCACCACAGTTGACAAATTATTTTCTTTCAATATGGATGAGATCTGGTGTAGAGTAAGAACACCACAACCTAGCATTTTACTATGAGTACTTCACATCTGATAAAGTGCTTTCATTCTTAAAAGAGAATAGAAAAAAAAAGGCTTTACATTAACAAGCTAGAGGTTACACATAAGAGTGGCTTAATTGTGAAGATTAAGGTTTTTAACGTCATGTTCTTATTGCTGCTCAGGCTATTGGCTAAGACCAAGTATTAAGTAACATACAGAATAAAAATGGGATGTTGAAAAACTCAAGGCAAAACTTTCATTTCCATTTCTAAAATCACAGAATAATATTCACGGAAGACTGTACTGATGCTGGCAATTACAGTTCCTAGAGATACATTTCACTGCACCTACCAGTCCCATTATAACCCNCCCAGACCCAATAACTGCTGTCAGGACACTCCTCTGTCACTGCAGCTGGTGGTCAGAGACCAGTACAAGTCACTTCACTTCATTTTTACAGCAAAAGAGAAGACAGACCCGTATATCTCTGGATTGGGTTTCTATAATTCACACTGATAGGTAGCATTTCACTTCTGCCATGGAGATGTCTGTCTGTCTGTCTGTCTTCATGTGCTCAGTATTTTTTCTTCCTAACACTTCGTATCTTCATGAAAGTAGAAATAACTAGAATCATGAACAGAATCTCCCATCAAATTAAGCTTTGCATGTGTCTGGTATTTGAGGGCTAAGTGAGTAGCAGAGGCAACTAGCAACTCAGATAAGATACACTAGCCTAGATCTGGGGCTTTTGCATGAGAAAGAAACCCACAGCACACAATACACAGCCCTGTGGGACTCAGCATCCCCACCACAGCCAGTGGCTAATCTGATAAGAAGTGACAGCCCTGTGTATTCCCTTCAGTGTTACCCTGGGGTCACCCCAGGGCTAGGCTTCTATAGAAAGGCACAAGCTGGGAAGCTCACAGCTTGTTGGGAACTTTGCTTCTACAGTGTTCATACCCNGAAAGTTCTTCCATGAAGGGAATCCCTCTCTGCTAGCAGAAGGCACAGACACAAGGGCAGACAGACAAGTGTAGACTAAATANATAAATTAAATATATAAACTGAACCAGGCCTGAGGGAGCGTTGCAAAAGCAGAGACTTAACCTGCCCTTCAAATAAACTGTTCCTGTAGCTATCTGCGGGGCTCTCTGTCTTTAAAACACTAACTGGCTGTGTCTGGGGAGACACCTCAGTGAGTAAAGTGCTTACTGTGCACGCATTAGGACCTGAGTTCAGGTTCCTGATAGCTTATGTTAAAGCTGGGTGTGGTGGTTTGAATGAGAATGCCTCCCACAGGCTCATACATTTGAATGCTTGGTCCCCATTGGGTGGAACTGTTTGGGAAGGATTAGAGGTGTGGCCTTGTTAGAGGAGATGTGTCACTGGGGGTGGGCTTTGAGGTTTCAAAAGTTCACTCACAGTTAATTCTCTCTCCCGACCCCCACCCCTGCCTCATGC
>LZPO01008041.1:268389-289857 GCA_001675575.1 Neotoma lepida
GAAGGACCTTGCGCAACACTATGATGTTGTTCTGGGTGCATCAGAGGTGAAGAAATAGAAAGGCATCTTTATTCTGCCTGTTGGGGAGGATGGAGGAATTCAATGTATCTCAATGTAGTAATTCCATCTTTTAGGGGGGTGGGGTTTGAGACAGTTTCTTTGTATAGTCCTGGCTGTCCTGGAACTAGCTCTGTAGACCAGGCCAACCTTGAACTCACAGAGATCCACCTGCCTCTGCCTCCCAAGTGCTAGGATTAAAGGCATGTACCACCACTGCCCNGCTGTAATTCCATTTTTTGAAAGCAAGACACACATAAGGTTATCCTGTAGAATGCAGCCCCCTCCCTGTTAGGTTGCTCACAGCTGCCACCATGATACACCCTGCTGCCAAGTGCACAGCAATATTTTGGTGGTTGGCTCAAGAGCTATCTATACACCAAGATCTGGGTCCAATACCCAGACTCAAGGGATTCTTATGGCAGAANTGCTGAAAGCTAAGTCTGACTCAAGGTTGACCAGATAGCTGGCTTCCTGATCCAGGCTGGAAAAATAGGCAGTGGAAAAAGATGAAACATTCAGAAGTATAGTGTGAGATTAAAAGGAACCAAACCCTTCAGTAATACTGGCAGGCCTCTAGACCAACAAACAGAACATCTCTTTGGACTGTGGGCTACTACTTTAGGTAGCCCACCTGAAGTAAAACGTGCTGATAAAAGGGGAACCACCTGTGCTACAGTTTACTACTCATACCTTCCCTGCCCTGCCTCAAACCCTCATTTCTCCAGAGTAGACTGCAGATGTGAGGGCTACCTGTTTTCTGGGAGCTACGGGAAGATGGNAATCTGTTTGGACTCAGGAAGGTTTGCAGATTGGGCCTTCGTTCAGCAGATCTGGTTATTAATTTGTCCCAGTGCTAGAAGCTACCTTCCAGAGAACAACCTCCCTGACCCCTTAAATGAAACTGTATGTTCCACAATTCTTTGTACAAAAGACAGCTGACAGCAGGGTAATGGTGGCACATGCTTTTAATCCCAGCACTTGGGAGGCAGAGGCAGGTCTCTGTGAGTTCAAAGCCAGCCTGGTCTGCAAAGCAAGTTCCAGGACAGCCAGGGCTACAGAGTCCTAAAAAAAACAAAAACCAACCAACCAAACAAACAAACAAAGACAGCTGGCTATAACCACTTGGTTTGGNCTTTTACCAAGAATTACTGTTATCTAGTATTGAACTGTATTGTTCCTCACCACTTCCTTTCCTGATGCTATACTTCAGCTTTTGGTATGCATTTATAGTCTGTCTCAATCCAGGATCTATTCAAATTTTCATTCTCTGGGTAGACTCTCCCANTGCCATCTTCTTACTTTGTCGATTGAAATGATGCTGCAGTCCTGAGTAATATCTGTCCTGTAAACTCCATACAGGCAGGGCCNGTTCACGAGCCTTTCTAGTGAGAAACTGATGTCAAAGCTTCATTTCTGCAAGCCACCAATTGATAGGTTGTACAGTCTTCCCCTATCTTGCAAGTGCCTGGAATGTAGTCCCAGCCAATGGCTTCTAGGAAGTCTTTTGAACAAGACACAGAGGGATTGTCTTCCTCACTAAGGTCCTGATTGTTCCAATGTGTTAGTTGGATCTTAGAGGTGCTAATAAATCAAACTTGGCAAACTTGCTTTTGGAGCAAGAAGCCTGAGTTTTTGGATATTACAAAGTCATTAACTCTTAAGTTCTCAACATTATCCCCAAAGCCCACATCAGATAGTAATGGAGATATAAGTAGTCTTCTAAATAAAAGAATGATAAACTCATCATAGACACGGGCAACCAGGGATTATGGGTGTGGACTTGGAAGTCAGACCACTGATTTCATACCCAGCTTTGTTGCTATCTGCCATGGCTGCCTGGGAAATCTGTGTTTCTTCGTTTTTACAATGGATCTATCAAATCCCTAAAACAAAGTCCAGTTTTACATTGTAAATCCTAGGTCAGGTTGCGGGGATTCACCTTATCTTTGGAGAGCCACATAACTCCTGGCAAGTTTCTCCCATCTTCATAGTTCTTTATAACATCTAGGATATTTAGTTCAAACTGCACTTTTTAAACTCATTGTCCTGCTGAAATACTACTACCTAAACAAAGGAGGAAATACTGCTATGTGACAACTTTATCTTTCTGTTTGCAGCTGAAAGGGGCTGGGTAGGCAGTAAAGTATGGTTTCCTTTTCAATGAAGACAGCAGCTTCCAGCTGGTCAAGAACATTCTCATCTCTGCTTTAATCATAGACTTCCTACTCCCCACCAATATAATGCACATGTGTGTCCTCCCCCCAAGTGTAATAGGGGATCAACCTTTAGCCAGAGGCCCTCCCTAGGTATGTGACGTATGCCATATGGCCACTTTTGAGGTACTCCACAACTGTAAGACCTGATTGATGCTCACTGGAAAAACTCTAGATTCACATTTTTGGTCCCCTTCATTTTGGGCCCAAGATTTCAGCTTCGAGTCTCTCATATGGTTAACTTTGAAAGTTCCTGGGATTCTGGGCAAATATGGCAGTTCGGAACTTTAATCCCAGCACTCAGGGGGCAAAAGAAAGCCCATTTCTTTGAGCTCAAAGCCAGTCTGATCTACATAGTGAGTTCCAGCCAGGTCTGGACAGGGAGGCTTTACACATTCCTGGGGGGCTGGGCTTGGTGGTGCACACCTTTAATCAATCCCAGCATTCTGGAGGCAGAGGCAGGAGGATCTCTGTGAGTGCCAGGCCAGTTTGGTGTAGAAAGGGAGTTTCAGGCCAGTTAGGGTCACATAGTGAGACCCTGTCTCAAAACACCAAATTAAATAATTAAATAAGAGTTCCTGGATTCTTTTTTAAGATATTTTCCCAGAGGCCCCTGGTAGACCAAAGAGAGGCACATCTGAAGGAAAGACACTGGTGAGGGACAGATTNGAGAAGACAGGAGGAAATGACTGACCAAGTGTGTGCAGTGCAGATAAAGTGGAAGCCCTGGATAGTGCGGCCGAGGCCAAAGAATTTGAGAGGGTTTTATTTGTGGGAGCCCACAGAGGTTCCCTAGTGAGATCTGAGCTTGCTTTACCCAGTAGGGCTGCATAAGGGGATGGATTGACCATGTGCCCAGTTACAGGGTGTTTGGAAGGGTGTGCATTTGGCTGTGCTGGGGGAGGTCTTTTGCTCCACCCCTTGGCATTCTTCTAAAAAGCCCTTTAGAAGAGACAGAAGGGGCCGGTGGATTAGGATCCAAGCCCTCTCTCGGCTATCCTGTTTCTATCTCTTTCGCCTCTATACTTCTATCTAAATCTCTTATCCCTCACTCCTCAAGAGTACCCTGGGGGAAAGAAGGTGGGGGCACCCCCCATTTAAAAATATTTACTTACTTGCTTATTATTTTTATTTATTTTGAGACAGGATCTTACTGTCTAGTCCTGGCTGGCCTTGAACTCAGACATCCACCTGCCTCTGTCTTCCTGAGCAGTTTTTAAAACAAGGACAGATATTTCTGTAAGTGCATAGCAGTTTCTGGACTACTTTTGAGTATGTGCCCCCTACCACAAACCATGATTTAGGACTGCTAAATGCCTTTAAGCCATTGAGTTGTGGTTTTCACTCGACATACTTGTAGTGGTTTGGAATGATTTCCACTTTGTCAGGGCTTTCGGTGGAGCAAACATGCAAGTAGGAGCAAGTCATAGAAAGGACCACACCTGCTTAAAAAACAGCAGTTCCTTCATTCAGCAACAAAGCGAGCTTACCATGGGAGGCGACACCTGAAAAGCTAGTTGGGGCTGCTGTGTTGTCTATGTCAGACACCTACTAGCTCTACTCCTTCTATCTACTGAGAGTCACTTGAAGATCAGTCTTGTTGCTTCTGTTTGTTTTTTGGCTGGGGATGTAGCTAAGTCGGCAGAGTGCTTGCCTAGCAGGCATGTGAGGCCCTGGCTCCATCCCCAACACTACATAAAACCAGGCATGGTATTGAACACCTGGAATCTCAGCACTCAGGAGGGGGAGGGGAGAGGATAAGGAATTCAAGGCCATCCACTGCTACATAGCAAATTCGAGGCTGGTCTGGGGAACATGAAAGCCTGTCTTTTTTTAAAAAGTGACCTTACACTTACACTAACACTTCTGAGTCATCAGAGAAGAGTGTTGTAAGTAACCTGAAAGAGGAAGGTTGTCGTAATGTTTCAGAGGGAAAGAAAATAGTCTTATCTCCTCACTTCTCAGGGAGCACCCAAGGCTATCCTCAGCAATTCTGCAGGGCTGCTGGCTCTCAGGACATGGGGTATGACCTAGTTTTCAAAGTGATATATGTGCTGTGGTGTGCTGCTCTTTTGGAAGAGGAAAATGTAGATTCAAAACCAACTGTTCAAAACAATTAGGAATTTCTAGTTTAATGATTCAAGGTATAACCAGCACATCTATCTGACATTCTATTTTAGGAGGCTTCACTTGACCCATATGTACTCATTTGACACATATTTACTGGCACTTACTATGTACCAGGCACTGTTTTACAGACTGGGGATGCAGTGGGGGCATTTCTGCAATTCTACTGGGGAGAGGTATGCAGTAAACAACATCAAATGTAGCTGACGAAAAAGGGGAGAAAAAAAAGGCCCAAGAAGATCAACAATGACAAGGATGCTATTTTGTGAGGTAGCAATAATGAAGACAGTGAACCTAGGTGACGTTTGGGCAGAGACCTAAATCATGAGGTCAGTCATGTGACCTTCTGGATGACCCAAAGATCCTAACTAGACAAATCTGTGGCAGGTACAAAGTCCTGACAGTAGAAAAGTGTTTGGCTTTTTTGAAGACCATCTAGAAGGTTAGCGAGGGTAGAGTCGAAGGAGGAAAGGAAGAGTGGTGGTCCAGAGCTACTTGCAGTAGTTACCAAGTATCCAAAGCCAAGTAGGTCAAAGGGACTTTGGAGTTGAGTATGTTGGGAAGCAACTTCCGGGGAGACTTCTGATAGTTACTTTACTTACAGGAAGGATCTTCTGGCTACTGTGTATCCATCAGGCTATCAGTAGGAAAGGGGTGTGCCTGTCAAGAGAGAAGGGCAGAAACCAGAGGGGAGAGAGAACAAAAGCAACTTCAACTAGAGTTCTGACATTCCAGCAGCTGGGAGGTATTTAAACCTATTCTGAATGCAAGGCAGCATGACCTGCTTAAGGAATGAATTTGGAGGGTGAAAGAACACGATAGGTAGGGATTATCACATACTTTTTGGCCTAAACCTAAAAAAAAAAGAGCTATCTTTTACTGTAATAGTGTAATATAGGACAAACATATTTGACTGTGTGTGCGTGTGTGTGTGTCTGTGTGGTGGTGTTATATATTTGTCTGGATGAATTATAACTTCAGCTTTGTTGTTTTGAGACAAGGTCTCTCTATGTAGTCCTGGCTGTCTTGGAATTTGCTATGTAGACCAGGTTTGCCTCAAACTCAGAGAGATCCTCCTGTCTCTGCCTCCAGAATTCTAATTTTAAAGGCATGTACCACCATGCCCAGCTAACCTCAGTTTTATTATAGGTAGAGTCAGAAGGATCAGGAGTTCAAAGTCATCCCAGACTCCTAGTGAGTTCTAGGCTAGCTGGAGCTATATGAGACACTGCCTCAAATAAACGAAGCCTATTAACCATCAAGAGCCCAGAGAAGTATCTGCCATATACTACATACTTAATATTTATTAACTATTATTAAATTTATTAAAAACCAAGGTGTAGTAAGGCAACCGGCTTTAAAAATCTAAGTATATCTTTTATGAATTTCTGTGTATAAGCATATGCACATTTATATTTTATAATCATGATGTTTCACCAGAATCCTTTACTTCTTGGTAATAGATTCGATACTAGAAATCACTCAATTCACACATTCTGACAAAAATGAAGGCCCAGATTAAAGGGAGAGAAGAGAAATAACATTCAAGGACCACATTCATGTTACGAGGAGAACCTGCCACAGACCTCCTGGTTCACAGATAATTGTTCTGCATTACATCAGGCCTTCTACTCTCAAGAACACCGATGCTAACTTCAGTGTTAACTGAACTTTGCAAGAAATATATTTAAAGAGTTCTTTAGAAACTGGCTAGTTGGACTCCATGTCACCAACTGTAATGTAAATGAATTACTGTGATATGTGATATATTGTCAGTAGTGGACCCTCCAGCAATGAGTTCAGGTATGTCAGGGACAACCATAGCATTTAATGTGCCTCATACTGATAATACATTTTGTTTCACAAAATTCTGTTAGCAAGCAAAGGCATCCTTTTAAATAAGTCTGCATAGCCAGGAAAATACTTGTACTCGAGAGAAAACTTCAGCATACTCAAATTACTTCTTTTGCTATCTATCTGGGACTTGACCTGTCAAAACTTACATCCAATTTCATCAAAACTGGCATTGAATGTCCACTTTGTCAGACACTGTACTGCACCTGGCAAGAAAAACTGAATGATTCCTTTTAATCAGCTATACAGATCAAAACAAAGACTTGCTAGAAAAAAATGCAATTAAAAAATACAAATATTTGTAGCCAACTATTGAGGAGGTGATGTCAGAGCAAAGAGAATAACTACTTCCAGGGTTGAGGGTGGGCATAAGTTTTCATGAAAANTAATCAAATGTGATAGGTAGGATATTCTAGGCAAAGGAAATACAGCGCAGAAAGGGTTTAAGTCGCCATATGAGTCCACACCCAGGTGTACTAAGACTGATTTGGCGTTAGCTTAGGGTGGAGAAGGCAATAGAATCAACTGCAAACACCAGCCAAGTAGTTGAGAAATTAGGCGTGTTTAGCTGCTTACTGTGTAGGCAAGTCAAATAGCTCACAATTGACAACTGCGGAACAGTGAGGCAACGTGATGGGAACAAAGCATTTAAATTTTGTTTGCAGTTGCTGCCCCAGTTCGCATTACAGATGCCACCGAAGGCAGAATTTTACATTTACTACCCCTCAACTTTCTCTATTATCTGTCAACGGGTGGCTTAAGTACTTTTTATGCACAATTAAAAAAAAAGTCAAGGGGGAACACTCCTTTAATTAATTCCCAGCATTCGGGAGGCAGAGGCAGGCGGATCTCTGAGATCCAGGCCAGCCTGGTCTACAGAGCGAGTTCCAGGCCATCCAGGGAAACGCAGAGAAACCTTGCCTCGAAACAAAACAAAACAAGTCAAGACATACTATTAAAAAGTCTTTGGGGGCAGAGGGAGGAGCCAAGGAATACAATGCGCATTAATTCACGTTGAAAGATGAAGACAGAAGTGTTTCTCATCGCCCGCTTCTGTCTGCGCTGTAAACCTTAAATCAAAAAAACAAAACAAAACAACCTCCTCCACGTGCTTTAACGGATGATATAATGCCTTTAAAAGTGCTTAGCGCTGTGTCTGGCCCGTAGTAAGCACTCAACAAATTACGGTTATTATTCCGACCTTCGAGCTCCCTCAACCATTTGGGATTCGAGTTCTCATTTTCAGGGGGAAGGAACAGACCACAGATGGTCTCCGGGGCTGCTGCCAGCTCCGACAGTCTCGGGTTTCAAGTAGAAACCAACTCAGTCACGCCAAACAAACCAAGCGAACTGTCCACGCGGCCAGGCGGGGCCGCCGATCCGCGAATCTCAGCACCGGCCCCTCACCACAGACGCCTCGGGAGGGGCTGAGCCCGAGCCTGGCTCAAAGTCTCAGTCCCGCCCGCGATCAGCCTTGGCTAGGGTGAGCAGCCAGCGAGCAGCTTTGGTTCTGTCTCTTATACACATCTAGATGTGTATAAGAGACAGGGCGGGCAGGGGGCGGAGGGACGGAGGGAAGATGGCGGCCGAGGCCGGATATTGGCGCCGCCTCCCCCAGTCGCGGAGCCGGCGCAGATGAGGCGGCTCGGCTGCGGCCAGCGGCGCTTCGCAACCCGAGCCGGGGGGACCCTGGCGGTGGGGCCTGGCCCTGCTCTATGCCGGCGCCTCGGCTAGCGTGAGCGGCGGCGGTAACGCCTCTCTCCCCGTCTCACCGCGCTTGCCCTGCGGCTTGGGAGTCGGAGCGGGCGGCGCGGCCGGCATGGAGGACGTTAACTCCAATGTGAACGCGGACCAGGAGGTGCGGAAGCTGCAGGAGCTGGTGAAGAAGCTGGAGAAGCAGAACGAGCAGCTCAGGAGCCGCTCAGGAGCCGTGCAGGGCGCAGGCCTCCTCGGGCCCGGTAGCCCGGCTCGGGCCGGCGTGTCCACCCCTTGCTCCGGCGCGGCGTCCCCTCGGGGCTTCCCGCTGGGCCTGGGAGCCAAGGTGGGCGGCGCGGCGGGCTCAGGCCCGCGGCGGACCAGCAGCGAGGACCTGCGGGACGCCACCTCCTTGCTGGCGGCGGGCGAGGGCAGCTTGCTGGACGAGGTTGAGCCGCTGCGGCCCGACGAGCTGGAGCGACTGTCAGGCTGGGAGGAGGAGGAGGAGAGCTGGTGAGTGCGGGGCGCCCGGCCGAGGGGAGTTGGAGGGGTCCCCGGGGAAGCGAGGCGGGCTCGGCGGTGGCGGGGACACTGGCTTTGCCTGCTTCTGCTGCGGGCAGGTCGGCTGGAGTTGGTTCGAGGCGTGCCTTGGGATCGAGTCTGTAGCTAGTTCTTCTCTAGGTTGTGGAACCTCTGGGTGCTGGACCCAACTGGACCCAGATGGGATCTGTGGCTTGGCACAGCTCCGGTGGGCCCGCATGCTCAGAGCACTCGGAGGTAGCAAGCTGCTTCGTAGGAAGGGATCCTGCTTTTGTGTGAAAGACTGGCTTTGGGGTGGTGGTCTGGGCATTTTGGATATAGGGAGGGGGTCTACTTCCTGAGGTAACACTAGGTGCCGGGACATAACAAGAGTAGCAGTCAGTGTTTTGGACTGGAGTGAGATGGGTATGTTTGTGGGGAGGCCTGGTGAACGACACTCCCCTTTGGATAGTGGGGGTAAAGCTTGCTTTGTGTGAGGAGGGCAGAGAAGGGATGGGGCTGCTTTGTGTGGAGTCGGCGGTGGAACAGGAACCTTGAATTTTAGTTTTGAAAACAAGAATTGGGTCTGACATAATTTCGGAGCCCTGAAGCAGTAGTTATCAAAGCTGACTATCTTTTCCATGCCATTCTAGAGGCAGAGAAAGTCCTGTTTCAAAATCNAAACCAAAGCTGTAATTGTCATAAGGCACCTCTTGATGAGCTTGTGACCCCACACCTTACAGTCACACTTTTCGTTAAATAGAAAGGACATGAGAGACTTTTATTAGACTTAAAAACATCTGCGGGAAATTATCTCCATAATTCATCTTTTTTGAAGTCTTAACTTTTGGCTAGAACGCTTACACTGTTGACATTAAAACTTCTATGAAGTTGAAATCCCTCACGGACTGGTATCCAGGCCTAGAACTTTGAAGTATTGTTAGCTTGCCCTGGATGTAGGCCCTAGGTTTGCCACTTAGAGGTTTATGACCTTGAAGAAGTTACTTTGAGCTTCACTTTTGTCCTCAGGAAAATTATCATTCTTAACATGTGTAGAGTTCTGAAGATTAAATTAGATAATCCATGTGTACTTTTAGCACCGGGCTTGGCATACAATAAATTCTCCAGGACTGGGTACTATTCCCCTTAAGCCTGGTTATTTAAATCAACACTATTTAGTGATTTTACATGTGCTCCCTGCTGCAGGAGATTCTAAAGATATCTTAAGTGCTGATGCCTGAGTGTAAGGCAGTGGTGGTCATGTTGAGAGTTAAGTCCTAGGCAGTTAAACAAGATAGGGTGTGTACAGTGAGGTGCTGAGGAGAGAGAGAACAGGAATAGAGCAGAGGCTAGGTAGCAAGCATTGGTCCAAACAATGGGCAGACTTTCAGAGAAGATGGAAGTCTGAGGGTGGGAACTGGGGAACTGCATTTTTTTATGTTCTGACAACTACAAGAAGTATTTAGTACTCATACTTAGGACAATATGAATGACAGAGGTATTCTTTTTTATGTTATTGCCAAGTGATACCAAGTATTATTAGAATTGAGTATAGTAGTTACAGCTTTCCTGTTTCACTCTTCTCTGAAGGAATCCTGTGTATGTATGCACTTTCAAAGAACCTGGAGTCATCCAAGTATCATGACATCTTTTCCAAGTGATGATGAGATCGATGGTCATGATAATGAGGACTGGCTGCACTCATCAGCCCNTTGTAGATGTATCGGTGGAGCACAGTGACTCCCCCAAACACCAAGCAGGTCTCTAGTTACTTTTGTTTCTGAGCATATATTTGTCCAGGTAAAGCAAATATTCTTGGAAAAGCAGGCCAGGAGTTTGTTTTGACCACCTGATTCCTGCTTACTATTTTTACCTGGTTTTGTGTCTTGGTGCTATAGATATCTTATGCTTTTTCCTGAAAATACTTGCGTGAAATTAAATTAATCTGAAATTAAAATCTGATCCTGGGTTTGATCTTAACCGCAATAGGTCAGGGGAGAGTTAGATAAAGAAATCCTAGTTAAAATGCCTTGGGATGTGTCTGAGTAGGAGGGCGTGGCTGTCAGCAGCAGCAAGAGTCATAGTAAAGTTTGCTTTCTTAGCAAGTCAGAAACTACCTTCCAAAGCTTGTTTCTATTGCACATCATTTTAATCTAGNGACAATTTTGCCCCTAGCATATATGCCACAAAATGCAGAAGGTACGAGTAGGTATTATGTGGAAAAATAACCAGATTCTNGAATACAATTAAGGGAAACTGGGCTCATCAAAAATAACAGGTTTCTTTCATGCTGGGCTTCTTTGAGATGCAGGTGTTTACTGGCTATAATAAATCTCTAGGGATTATGTTTGTTCCCTAAACTTAATTGAATTCCCAAGGAACTAGCTACCATCTCATAGAACACACATAGGCAGTAGTGGTGGACAGCTTCATGATACAAAGTACACAACCTAGTACACACCTGTATGTAAATAACAGTGGATACTTTTACAGTGAGTGGTACACTTTAAATATTTTCTGTTCTGTTGTATTTAGTTGGTGGGGGGTGGGGATGCTAGTTACTTTTAGGCTGATTTCCGAACCCACTAATGGGTTGCAACTTCCAGTCTGAAAACTTTACTCTCATAACTCAGAAAAGTCTCAGAAAGAGAATTAAGATCGTTATGTGTCATAGTGCATAAGGTGATGCTGGCGGGGAGGAACTTACAAACATTTTTGCATTTAATTAGATTTAATGTTTATATATTTATAAAGTAGGTATCAATTTTAGTGTAAGGAAACTTAGTCTATCTTGGCATCAGATAACACACACAGTAAATGATGACACTAAGATGAGAATCCAGCTCTTCATACATTAAAGCTTGTGATATTCCCATTGTGTTTTGCATTTTCCAAATACAACGTCAGCTTTCCTACATGAACTGCCCCTCTATGTATTTGAAGACTATTAGTGTGCCCCTCCTTTCTTCACCATATATTAGACATTTTCTTGAAAGTAAATTTCAGTTTATTGAATAATTTCTTAGATNATATAATTCTCTGGTCCTTCAATAATGATAGTAGTAGTAGTAGAAGAAGAATATTATTATTGAGACAGGGTCTTAACATGTAGTTTTGGTTGTCCTGGAACTTGTAGGCCAGGCTGGCCTCAAACTAGAGATCTGCCTGCGTCTGTCTACCAAGTGTTGGAATCAAAGGCACAAGGCAGCACACTTGGCTGATTTAATATTTTTTCTTAATTTACTCTAGTTGCTCATTATTAGACATCATATCCAGAATTGTATTCCCATTTTTAAGGTAACTAAAGTGTGTGTATACCTCTCTTGAACTAAAAGCTACTTTTTGTTTTNTTTTGTTTTGTTTTTNGAGACAGGGTTTCTCNGTGTAGCTTTGCGCCTTTCCTGGAACTCACTTGGTAGCCCAGGCTGTCCTTGAACTCACAAAGATCCGCCTGCCTCTGCCTCCCGAGTGCTGGGATTAAAGGCGTGCGCCACTACCGCCGGGCAAAAGCTACTTTTAAAACAGTAAATACTATCAATTCACTGATTAATTAATTTAGAGATGGTCTCATACTGTAGCCCGTGCTAGACTGGATCTTACTACATAGCCCAGACTAGTGTGAACTCATGACAATCCTCAGCCTCCCAAGTGTTGGGATTACAGATGTGCACAGAGGCCCTGTATTACATTAGTCATTAATAGTTTCAACTTCTGTTACTATGTTTAATATGTGCTAGTAGTATGAACTTCTCCACCATGTGTTTTCTATATAAACTCTGTTAAACTGTGTCTTCCTAACTTTTTTTTGTGATACTTTTTTTTTGAGTTTAAATACAAGGCATTTAAATTTCATGTTCAGTCTTGACTTAGGCGTTTATTACCTATTTTCTGATCTTTTTTTTGTATCTTTGTATTTAGTAGACCTATATTGTATACCTTCATTCAGACTGTTGACAAAAAAATTTAAGTAACAGAATAGATTACTCTGAAGTATGCAGCTCAACCCCATTTCCTCCTGTATCACCAGTCCATTAACACCCATTATGGTTAGTCACTGGCTATTAATTCTTCCTATTGTCAGGCCCATATGACATTTGGTTTGTGCGAATATTCTGAAAGATTTTGGCAAATGCTACACTGTAATTGAGCTGTAATGAGCCTATTTGGTTCTTACCTGCAGTGAAGTCACTCTCTTAAAGGGGAAATTGGAGTGAATTTGGTTTGATGTGGTTCTGATGAATCTACTCAAGTTTATGGACCTCACTCCTTTCTTAATTTCACATTGTTTAATCTTCCTTTGAGTTTTGTGAGGAATCAGNTTGCTCTGGAATTTTTAGATACTGCTTATTATTCTGTTTAGAAATTACCGTCTTTGGTCATAACCTTTTCTCCACATTTCTGATCCACAGCGATTTTATGATAATTTTTTTGTTAGTTTTCCATGGTTTGGAGGGGTGGGCCTAAGCTATTTTAACTACATTTGGCTTAAAGCTCACTTTGTTTCTTTGAGCATTGATTCTCTTTGAAGAACATTCTTCCTTGTCCATCCAAACAAACTGATGACAAAAATACTTTTGTCTTAGATAGTCAGTGTCAGGGCTTATTTTGTTTGTGATTGGGACTGTGGTTTCTTTCTACTGATGTTATTGTAATTTTTTTTTCCTCTTTAACTTTTTCATTGCTGAACTATAATTTTACAGTATATGATGTACCATTTACATTAACTTTTATAATGTACGTTTCATTTTTGAATTTATTTTCTCTCTATGAGGACTGCTCATTCTTCAAGTGGGCACATGGAGGTCAGAGTACAACCTACAGGAGTTTGTGTTCCCCTTCTACCATGTGTGTCCTGGGGATTGAACTCAGGTATTAAGGCTTGGTGACAGGCGTCTTTACCCAGTGAGCTATCTTGCTGGCCCTGTAAGGCATGTTTTAAAGCCTACAAAACAGTGACTTAATATCGACAAAGTTAGTTGTGCAGCCATCACCTCTACTTCCGCATATTCCTCATTGATGACAGACACTCTCATTATTAGCAGTCATTCTCTATTTTCCTCTCTTCCTTGTTCCATTTATCTACTTTGCCTATCAAATTGCCTATGCTGGGCACTTCATGTAAATTAAATCATATAGCAAATGGCTGTTGTGTCTGTCTTTCGTCTAGCNCAGTTCTTTCAAGGTTCGACTATGTTGTAGCACGTGTCAGAATATTACCTTTATCTTTTCCTTCTTGTCTGTGCCTGAACAATGCTCCTTTGTGTAGATTTACCAGGTTTTGTTTGTCCATTCATCAGTGGGTGGGCATTTAGATTGTTTCCACCATTTGGCTATCATAAATAATGCTGTTAGGACATTTATTTACACATTTTTTGTATGAACATATGTTTCCATTTTTCCCCCTTGGGTATGTGCCTAGGAGTGAAATTACTCCAAATGGCATCACCATACTTAATTTTTTGAGAAACTGCCAGACTGTTTTTCACAGTAGCTGTACCACTTCTCATTATCACAAGCAATGTATGAGCGTTCTGATTTTTCTGCATCTTTGTCAGCACNCGTTAGGTCTGTCTTTTTAATTGTAATTGTTCTGTTAATATCATTTTGGTTCTGATTTACATTTCTCTAGTGCTTAATGATGTTGAGCATCTTTTCCCTGTATTTCTCAGCCATTTGTCATAATTCTTTTTGGAAAAATGTCTGTTCAAACCCTTTATACAATTTTTTTCAGTCCTAAGGATTGAACCCAGGGCTTGGGGTATGCTAGGTGAGCACTCTACCACTGGGCTATGTCCCTGGCTCCACTTGCTCATTTTCTGATATGGTTATTTGTCTTTATACTGTAAAGTTGTAAGAATTCTTCATAGATTCTGGATATTGATCTCCCTCTCTCTTGGTTTCTCTGTNTAACAGCTCTTGCTGTCCTGGAACTCGATTTATAGACCAGGCTGGCCTGAACTCACAAGAGATCCACCTGAGTGCTGGGATTAAAGACGTGCACCACCACACCTGGCTGATTGTATTTTTTAATTTTTTTTTTTTAAGATGGGCCTGCTATGTGTAGGCCTGGATGGCCTGGAACTCTATTATATAGACCAGGCTGGCCATGAACTCATAGAGATTGTCCTGTCTCTGTCTCTAGAGTGCTAGGATTAAAAGTGTACACCACCACAGGCAGCAATTTCTGTTACTTTTAATTAAAATATAATGACATCATTTCCCTCCCCTCCATTGCCTTTCACGTGCTCCACCAACTCCTTCCTCTTAAATTAATGATCTCTTTTTCTTTAATATATTGTTACACGTATATGAATAAATATGTAAATAGAGTCTGCTGAGTTCATTTAGTGTTGNTTCTATGTATATGTTTTTAGGATTGACCACTTGGTATTAAATAACTAATTAGGGAGCTCATCTCTGGGGAAAACCAATTCTCCCCTCTCAGCAGTTATTAATTGCCTGTAGCACTTTGTCTAAGGATACAGCCCCATGACATTTCCCCCATCCATGTTGGTATGTCAACTAGTGTTGTCATTATTTAGGTCTTGTTTAGGTAGCCATATTCTTGAGATTTCATGGGTGTAGCTTACCCGTAGTAACTAGAAGGCACAGTTTCAAAGAAGACTTCCTGGTCCTTTGGCTCTTTCAACCCTACCCCCATGTTTCTTGAGCCACAAATGTAGGTGTTGTGTTGCAGATGTATCAACTGGGGCTGAGCATTTTGACCAGTTGTGGCTTCCTGTAATGGCCTCCATCTGCTGCAAAAAGAAAGTGCTTTAACAAGGGGTGAAAACTCTACTTATCTGTTGATACAAGGCTAAGTACTTACTTAGAATACAGTCACTGGTAGTTGGCTAGGTGTTAAGTACTGGGCATGATTTCTCTCCTGTTGAGTGGCCCTAAGACCAGCTAGACACATATTGGTTACTGCTAAGATGCAAGTGGCACTATTACACCTTTAGGGTTATCTTGGAGTGCTCGTGATCATTATTGTGGTTCATAGGTCTCACAGCTGGATAGGACTACTGATTGCTTTCCTCCTTAAGCAGCTCACATAGCATCTTCTAGCACTTTAAAGGTTAGTCCTCAGGGAGGAGGCTCTTGGATCAGATCCAGCTTAGTTCCTCAGAGTCCTGTGTCCAAAGTGCCTGGTGTCTTCAGTGATAGGGACCNACTATCACCTTCTGGGAGACAACCAGGAGCAACAGCATAGCCTGTATTGTTTTGGGAGTCTCTTAGCCTATCATGAGTCCTTGAGCATATGTCAAGGAGTGCTATAGCTGGGTCATGTGGTAGATTTATTATTATTGAGCTTTTTGAGAAATCTCCACAGTGATTGGAATTCCAGAGTGGCTGCACTGTTTTGTNATCCCACCAACAGTAAACGAGGGTTCACCTTTCCTCACATCCTTGCCAGCATGCAATTTTAGGCCTTTGTATTCTTCAAGATTTATTTAAAGTAGAATAACATAAATGTTACCTTATTCACCACTCTTTTTGCTGGTGTGTGTGCATGTTCAGATGCTNATTTGCCGGGTGCACGTGAGGCCAGAGACCTCGGGTGCTGTCTACTTTTTTTCTCACTGGCTTGGAAATCACCAAGTAGGCTAGGCTGCCAGTGAGCCCAGCCATCTACCTGTTTCTGTCTCCCCAGCACTGGAATTAAAAGCACACACTGTCATACCTGCCTCCCTGCCCCATGAGTGTCCCTTGGGGTCAAACTCAGAATCTTGAGCTTATTGCAAGCACCTTTTTCCATTTGAGCCATCTCCCCGGCCTTTTTTTTTTTTCTTTTTAATTCTCTATACGCTTATAACTCACTAGGTTGCCTAGGCTGTTCTGGAACTTGGAACAATCTTCAGCCTCCCAAATGTTGATTAGAGGCATGAGCTCCTGGCTGTTAAACAGATATACAGTTCAGTGACATTCAGTATTCTTATACAGCTGTCAGCAGTGTCCAGCTGCAGGCCATTTCTGTATTCCTAAATGGAAGCTTCCTAACTCTTAAACAATAACTCTCTTCCCTCTCTCTGACAGTGTCTGTGCTGCTGTAGGCACCTTATACAAGTGGATTTTATTTGTCATTTGATTATCACACTTAGCATAAGTTATTCAGAATTTGTAGCATTTGACAGGATTTCCTTCTTTGTTAAAGCTAGGCGATAGTTCATTGTTGTATACGTCACGTCTTCTTCATTCCTCGATAGAAAACGTTCCTTTCACTCCTGGGCAGTGGTGAGTAATGCTCTGACTGAAGATACAAATATCTGAGTGTCTGCACTTGTGAGTCCTCAGGAGTGGATTTCATGGATCAAATGGTAATTCTGTATTTTTAATTTTTCCCTTTCCTGTCTGGTGTGCTGTGCTTGTGTATGTGTGCACATATTCCAGTGTGTGGGCAAGTATGCATGAAATAATGTGTGTGCGGTGTGTGGATGTGTGCGGTGTGTAGGCCCACGTTTGAGTCAGAAATCTACCTTGCTAACTCTTCTACTATTCATTGAGTTAGGGTCTCCCAGTCAAACTCAGAGCTCACTGATCAAATGGCTAGTTCTGCCAATCAGCTTTCAGGGGTGGGGTGAATGGTGCTAGGGGAAGAGCGGCTCCTTCAAAGNCTGGAATTTTACAGGTGAGCTGCCACGCCCACCTGGCATTTCCATAGGTTCTGGGAATGGAAAACTATTGTGTGTATGGCAAGCAAATTAACTTCGGAGGCACCTCCCAAGTCCCTAATTTAACTTGTTAAGGAGTTGCCTTTCTGTCGTCCACACTGGCTGTATTGTGTGTGTTTTGATCATTTGTATGTCTTCAGTTAGTGGTGATCAGAGCAAACCCAAGTTCTTATTTACTCCTCAGCCATTGTTTCTGATGTAAACGGTTGAGGTCAGTACAGAATCTCTTAGGCTTTCTGTTTGTCATACAGGCAAAGTTTTCAGCAGGTGTCTGAGCACTTAGTGGCCCATGTCTCTGTACTGTCACAGCTGTGCCCTTTGTACTAAGGTTGAAACTTCTTACACGGGCAACTTTATTTATTCCTGTCCTTGGCCTGTTGGCCTGAAATCAACACCATTCTTACTTTACATTTATAATTTAATGCTTTTGGTAAAAGAATTGAACTAGAGAATATATTGTAAAAATATTCATTATTGTGGGGAGGGTTAAGAGCTGTCATCTGTTGCAATAAGTTAATGTTTCATCTGTCCTGTGAATTGCACTAATAGAAAAAAGAATTTGTTCATGGGCAAAGGGGGAGAACTTATTTGAAGCAGTGTCTAAACAAATTTATATTGTATCTCTGCTTACTGTGCTGCCCTGGAANAGGTGAGAGGTCAGTATAGCGTATGTACCCATAGGGACTGCACTGCTTAGTCAGGGTTAGCTGGCTGACTATTAGCACCCTAAAGGCTGTGTTTTAGCTTTCTCCTTCTCCTTACCTTTGAGAGAACCGTTATTACTGACATGAGCCCCATAAATCTACTATGCAGTCTGAGATTGAAAATAGAGTTTCTAAGAAAAACAGTATGAGTTGTCATGCTCTTTGCAGAGATGCCAGGAACTGTATATCATAAAATTGCAGAAAAGTGAAATTAGAAGTAGACTGAGATGTAGGTCTCATTATTTCTTTCTCTAACATTTTTGAGATTGTAAATCTGTGAGCTTCCTCTCTTACCTGGTGAGGCCGACAGCCTCTCCAGTGCTGTGATTACAGGCATGAGCCACTGTACTCAGTTACCACTGCTAATCTTTAGCTGTTCCTTCCAGCTGAAACTCTGAACCAATTAAACTATAATTCTCTCCTCTCATACCCCCCCCTCCAGCAGCTACCATTCTGCTTTCTATGTCTGTAAACTTAGTACAGGTAGCTTACTGTTATGTTTTGAATCTGCAGTGTCCTCCACAGTCTNGTGGTTTTGGCACTTTTCNGTGGAGGCTTTAGGAGGTAAGGCCTGACTGGTGGAGGAATTTCCCAGAGTGGCTATAGAAGGTTATAGCCCTTCATCGTTCTGCTCAGTCTTCTGCCACCATATGTGTCCTGTTGCCANGGACTGTCTGCTATTGCCATGCTTTCCATACTTACGGAGACTCTCTGAAACTGAGCCAGAATAATTCTCTTCTCCTGTAAGTTGTTTGAGAGAAGTTAATATAGATGGAATCGTGCACACCTGTCCTTTTGTTTCATTTAGCATTGTGCCTTCAAAATTTAATCCATTTTATAACTTGTATATGTCATTCCTCTTATAGCAAAGGAAGCTAGACCCAAAGTCACCTAGCTGATAACTAGAAGGAAATTGAGAATTACACCAAGCCTGAANGCCATCTGTGGAAAATAGTTGGCCTTGATTTATTTAGTTAAAGATATGTAGTTTGGGGAAGAAGAGTTGCTTATTAGATTTGTTTTGGATATCATCTCCAAAAAAATGGGCATAAGTTAAAGTTGGACAGTTTTTGATATAATGTGAGGAAGAATTTTTTTTAATGGAATTGCACTTGGGCCTCCAGATTGCCTTCAGAATCATTGGAGGAAATGTCTTACAAAGACTGCAGAGTGGGCCTGTGGCAGGGGCACTAACAGATGTGTGAAATATTTAATGAAGAAGTTACTTATAAGTGCTTGTGATTCTGTTTCTGTTATAAATGAAACAAAATACTGCAGTCCACATTAAAGCAGAAGCTTAAACAGAGAAATGTGTAGCAGTTAAGCATGGATTTTTTTCTTTTTTGGTTTTTCGAGACAGGGTTTCTCTGTGTAGCTTTGGTGCCTTTCCTGGAACTGGCCTCGAACTCACAGAGATCCTCCTGCCTCTGCCTCTCGAGTACTGGGATTAAAGGCGTGCGCCACCACTGCCCAACCAAGCATGGATTATTTTTAGGTCNTTCTTGACCATCCTCAGTAATGGCCAATTCCTTTCCCACTGAGGGAAAGAAAAAAATTTAAAAATTATTAGAAGCCTTTATCGTGCTTAGTGGATTGAACTGTGTTAGCAAGAGACAGAAGGTCTGAGTGGCTCCCTGCCGTGCTGGTTCACCTTTCACCTGGGTTCACTTTGTCAGAACAGCTCCTGAGCATTCAGGCCTCAGAGCTGTGGATGTTCATTCTGCATACGGTTCCTTTTTTTCTTTTTCTTCTTGCCAAAATCTCACTAAGTCTCAACTCCAACTTTCTGTCTTAGGAAATTCTTCTCACTTTTTACCATTCTTTCTTCCATGTTAACTCATCACTGTGTATATGTCTGTTTTGGAGACTATTAACACAACAGCGCTTTGCTTTTTCTGGGTCATGAGCAGTATCGTATTCACCTTTATATTTCTAGATAAGACCACAGCATCTTGTATGTAGTAAAAATTCAGTTACATTAAGCTAGTTTGCATTAGTCTGAGTAATAGTTATGTTAGACTAAAATAAGGTGAAGCTGTAGAATGAGACCAAATTTCTCACATGACCATTATACTAGTTACAGATGAGGAATTTCCCATGGTGTATAAATAAGGACACTATTAAACTTACTTTCCCATACTAAATGAACTCATGAGCCTTCTGGATCACTGCTGCTGCAGTTNCTCTGCATATAAATCCCTGTGTAATGCCAGGGAACNTGGCTAATAATGCTCTGCTAGTCCCAAAGGGCTCCAACTTCACCCTGTACACTCATCCATATCCTGTCTCCTTGCCCTCTTACTAGTCACTGTATCTGCAAATAGTGTGATGTTTTTCATGTGGCTTTTAAAAGGAGACAGTTTTGTCATTAAGTAGCAGTATTAACTAGTAAATAGATGGAGTTGCACTTTTTTTTGTAGTTGTGTTAGCTGAGACACACTGCACCTTTATTTCTGTTGTGTTATTGTTAACAGAAAAATTGGACATGTAAAAGCCTGAAAAGTTCAAATGCCTTCAGCTGTGTTTTCTGTTCTGTTCATTCCACATCATGTCCTCTAAGATCTTTTGTTTGGAGATCAAAATTATGGAGGAAACTTTATTTATGAGGTTTAAAGTAGGAAAGGTTCAAAAATGTAAACAAAACAAANCAAAAAAGGTGTGTTTTGATTTGGGCAACTCCTTAATTCTAAAATAAAATTTGACCTCTCTGAAGGGTATTAGAACTTAGCAGGGCTGGAGAGGGGGCTCAGGGGTAAGAGTGCATGCTGCTCTTGCAGAGGACTCAAGGTNGGTTCATAACCGCCTATAATTCCAGCTTCAAGCAATCCAGTACTGGCTTCTGGCCTTAGAGAGCACCTGTACACATGTGGCATTCTTTTACACAGANATACCTACATATACATAAATAAAAGTAATAAAAATCTTTTTAAAAAGACTATAGCTGGTTGAGGTGATACATACCTTTAATACCAGCACTCAAGACGCAGAGGCAGGTGGATCTCTGTGAGTGGATCTCTCTACATAGCAAGTTGTAGACCNGCCATGGTTATGTAGTGAGCCTCTATCTCAATAAATAAATAAAAGCCGTTGGAGGAGGTATTAAAATGTTAGTCTCCATGAAATATGAGGAATAATAGACAATAGCACAGTATTATGATATCTGTNTGAAACGTGTGAAACTATCTGGAAAGATAAGAGGAAGCAGGAGTGTTATCTTAAACTCTAGATTTGCATGATGAGGATGAGTCAAGCTGTCTCCTAAGTCTAGTTTACTAGAAGGAAAGCTCTCCCACACTGCCTTCTGCTACTACTCCAGAGCTTTTGCTCATCTTGCTGTCATGGTGGCTGTTGAGTCTCTTTGCTGGAAAGGATGAGTAAGAAGTAGGAGTGGATCCAGTTGAATAGGTTCTGTCAAGGTAATCAAGAGGTCCTTGCTGGGAATTTGGTACCAACTACTATTAGATTTTTAATTGTCAGGAAATTAGATGGCTGACTGTTGGGTGTTTTTTTTGTTTGTTTGTTTGTTTTTGTTTTAAAGATGGTATGTCTTTGTTAATACCTCAGTAATAGATTTAGAAAGGGCTACTTTTAGTAATCTTAGAACATGAATGTACATATCCTTCA
>LZPO01008042.1:0-15220 GCA_001675575.1 Neotoma lepida
GCTGGGTGTGCACATATACTGGGTGGGGTCAACAGAATTTGAACAGTAAAGCCAGCACATGTGGTGTGCAGAGGCCATCTGCACATGTGCACATGGTGGGCTGTATGGCTACTGCTTAGGGACCAACTTCTTAAAAGGTGGTTAACTGAATGTACGGGCTATAAAAAAAAATTGACAACAGTTAAAGCTTTCTGAATGCACAGCCACCAAAGATTAACTCAAAATCAAGCTTGTAATGAGTCTGAGGTGTTTCTCACTTGCCCCCGTGACACTGTGTGACTTCACAGCAGCTTCACACAGTACAACTTTGCACTATGCATGATGTCACACCATGCGGTGCCAATAAACTGTCTGAAGTACCTCTGTTCAGACTGAGATTGCTGTTTGTGGGTTTATGGTAATAAACTTTGTCCAGTTAATGCTAGGCATGGTAACTCATGTCTGTAATCTCGGCCCTTAGGAAGCCGAGACAGGAGGACTGCCGTGGGTTGAGGCCAACCTGGGCTACACAGTGGGTTCCAGGCCAGTCTGGGCTACCAAGTGAAACCTAATCTCCCATCTGCCTTCCCTAAAAAAAATTCTATAATAAACCCGAGATCCAAAAGGTGAACTCTTAGGTGAAAAAAATGTGAGATTGAGAGAAGCAGCCAAGTTCTACTGAACAANGGTTTGTTTATTCTGTTCAGATCAAAGTTGGTACCCAATCCGTGTACGATTCTAACAGTCTTAAGTCTAGTAGACTTAAGGGGGCCTGTAGAGGCATCTGAGGTCAGCCTTCAGAGAGACAGGTTTCCATATATAGGCTTGCGCACTGACATCCACAAAGCCCAGGCAGGGACGGAGCTATTTTTAAGCCTTGCAGTGGATAAGCATTAAAGGGCTCATCATCACACACTGCATAGCGATTCTCACACTCTTCAGCCTGTATCTGCCTGATGAGCTACAAAATGTCTAACTTCTCCAAAAAGGAATTTGACACTGCAAACAGGAAAGCTAGGCCCCACACATCACATGTGACTAAGAGGAAAATGNGTCTCTGAAGAACAAACTAAATTCCACAGAACTCTAGTGACCCCTGAAAGTCACTGAGCTCTCCTCTCCTTCTCCACTGCTCCTTCCTCAAAAGCTGCTTTGTTTTCTTGTGGAGTGAAGATTTCCAAACGGGTGAGGACCTTTCCTAACCTGTGCAGAACGGGCTCTGAGATGCACTTGCCTCCCTTTTGATTTGTTCATCTATGCCGTAAGGAAGATTGAGATCCACACAGGTTTATAGAAGAGTAAAACTAAACTCTATTTCCCAAACTTGTATGTGGGCTTTCCTAAAATAGCTTACTCTGAAGAATCATGCACTAAGCTTTGACTGGTGTTTCAGAGCAGAGAGACTTCTGGCAGGCTGCCTCCCTCTGATAAAAGGCAATGAGGCGAAGAGGCTAACCCAGAACACATAAAGGTCTCTTGTTCCTTAGAAGACAGCTTTGAAAANATCCAAATAGAAAAGACAGCAAAATTACCCACTTTCCAGGCTTTTTGTTTGTATTATTAAAATCCCCTATTACTGTGAGAGTGGTTAAGATAAAAACACAAGCCACAGAGCCCCAAGGAAGCCAGGAGAGGGACATGGGACACTTAGAGCCCTCAGAGGATGTGTGGATCTACTAACACCTTGATTTTGGACTTTCGGTTTGCAGACTATGAGACAGTTTATTTATGTCATTCAGCCTATGGTAAAGCAGCCACAGGACAGTTATACATGCTATCTAATCCAGTCTTTTCCCACCCCTTAGTCTGGTCCTCTGTGTAGACTTTTTTCTTCTTTTTCCCCCCATGCAGGGGACAGAAGCCAGGGCCTCGAGCACACTGAGAACTGCTCTACCACTGAGGTAGACCCTCAGTCCTTGGTGGTTTGCTTCTCCTTGTATAGTCCTGGTGGCTTTAAGCTTGTGATCTTCCTGTCTCAGTCTCCCAAACTGGGATTACAGGTGTGTGCCATCACTATTTTGATTGAGTACTTTTAGATGTGAACTTAAAACTGATCATTGCATGGCCCAGCAGCATGGGAAATGGGCACTGCACCTGTTGGTGGTCTTTACTTATAAGGAGTTCAAGTCTGGGGTGGGAAGAGGAGTGAAGGTAGGGATGGGCTGATGTCCCCGAGAAGGCTGGAGCGATGGCACTTGNTGCTGAGGTTACTGTTCAGACATTTCCATGCTTTTATGCATATCAATATCCACTCTTCTCCATTACTGAGTACCATCCCATTACATACACGAGCCACTGGGTTGTTTCCACATTTTGGCTATTCTAAATGAAACTGCTATGAGCTTTTTTAAAAAATGAGGATACATTTGCTTTTCCTAGGTGGGCCATGAATTCTGTAACTGTTATCCCATCAGCTGACTCAGCTCTCATATCTCTTAGGTAATATCTGAAAACTTATCCTTCATATGTTTTAAAATGTCCCTTGTAGGATTTTGTGGATAGAGAATTTTCTAGAATAAGCAGAATTACAGATTAATATATAAAGCAAGAGTGTAAAGTAAGGAGATATTGCAGATGCTGTTTACACTTGATATAGATCAGGACTTTCTGGACCAAGCAGACTACTTGGGGTTGGGATGTGTATTCTGTAATATTCCCAGGCTGTGAATCAGCTCCAGGAAGTATTGCCTCTCTGAACGTCAGGCTTTTATGTATGCAGTAAGGATAAGGATGCCCAACTGTCAAGTAACTGACATAATCAAGCAAAATGTTTGGCTTCTACAACATTTTAAGCTGNAAAAGGAAAACTGTGCCAAGGGAAAGATGACTACACCCAAACAAAAGCATTATAAGGTAATATTAGCAATCCAATGTGAAAGACTCAGTGGTTTCTTGCCTACCCCTTCCCCACATTTATTTTTGTTTGTGGTTTTTTTGTTTTTTTTTTTTTTTTTTTTTTTTTAAGTTTGGACAGGATCTGATATAGCCCAGGCTAGCTTCAAGCTTACTATGTAGCTGAGGATGACCTGGAGCTTCTGAGCCTTCTGTCTTCTTGGGACACCACAACTGATTTGTGCAGTACTGGGGATCAAGTCTAAGGCTCTGTGCTCGCAGACAAGCACCCTACCCACTGAGCTTCACCTCCAGCCTGCTCCTTGCTTCTTTAAGAACAATAAATGACAAGGCTCAGAAATGGAACATAAAACTGCAGCTGGAGGACTAGGGGTTCAGCTCCACAGAGCACCCACTTAGCATGTGCCATGCTAGGGGCCAAGGGCATTGTGTTCAGTTCTGCTTCTTATCCAGCCCAGGCAGCTTCCTGTCCTAATGCTCAGCTGGTATTGCGACATACCACGTGCAAATGGCACTGGGGAGCTGGTGATGGAAGTGGATGTGCCTCAAACATTCTCCTCTGTGAAAAGGAACAAGCCAGATACTATTCTTAGGAAGAAAAGAATATGCTAGTTCTTTTCCTATAAGTAAGCTCAGCACATTTGACCATCCGCCCCCCACATCTGCACAAGGGTTTTCATTATTCAGTGCCAGAACACAGAGGCATTTTGTGTCTCACTAACCTAGGCCATGCTGGATGGCAGGGAGCACTACAGGCTGTGGTGCTCAGCATCTCCAGCCCGCTCTCTATTCATATTCATGTTCATATTCGTTCTCTTTCTCTCTCTCCAGCTCTCTATTCATACTCATTCTCATTCCCTTTCCCCTCCACCTTTTCCTCTAAGACTGAAGATATATTCAGTCATTGGCCCTTTAGCAGTGATTGGCAAATTTAAAATGTCCATGGACATTAAATCCTGGGAAATTTGCAAAGTCTANAGGAGCTACTAGCTTTGGTTAGAAAATAATTTAGGCTAGCCACAGTGTGGTGGCACACGCCTTTAATCCCAGCACTAGAGAGACAGAGGCAGGTGAATCTCTGAGTTGGAGGCCAGCCTGGTCTACAGAGCAAGTTCTAGGACAGCCAGGGCTACACAGAGAAACCTTGTTTCAAAAAAATAAAAACCAACAATGACAAAACTAATTTAGAATGTACCTTGAAATTAAATTCATTTATAACAGCTAGAAGAGAGAAACACCCTGTGCCAAAGGGTCATTGAACAGGCAAAACCAGACAGACTTCCTGCCACCATGCATTTGGCCCAGGGTACTGGGCCTTGCAGAAGAGCTGCAGGTGAGTGGCTTCACAAACTAGTTAGAGTAACTGCCTTGCAAGACTGGAACAAAGTGGCTTAGAGTTCTGAGAGGAAGAAAGGATAGAGAGTGGTGGCACAGGGAGGAAAGTGTATGTGTACCCTGGGGTGTAAGAAAGGGAACCAGGAGGTTGTGGCACTGTGTGAATTGGACAGTGGCAGCCAGGGGCAGGTCTCTTCAGACAGGAGCATACACATTTGGCTTCAGCATGAAGATAGCTGCTGAGGAGAAGTGAGAAAGTATTGGAAGGCTCATGACCCTCTGAGGAGCCATTCCTGCTTCCCTCAGACAGGAACCTAGGCACCATCCTCTGAGTGCCATATGAGCAAGTATCCATTCCTTCATCAGTACAGTTCCTCACTTTATCATAAGGGTGCTCTGAGCCTCTCTCCTCCACCAGATGGACTCGTTAGCTCTGGCCTGGGTATGCCATATCTGTGTCTACTAAATGAAGCACGGTTGTGGTGAACTCCAGAAGGCTGACCCAGGCCAGACCAAAAGTCAGGATGCTTTTTTTGTTTTACACCAGAGGACCAAGAGAAGGGAGTTGACTCCACTTCCTGACCAAGCTTCAACGGGTGTAGATCAGCCTGTGTACTGGTGCTAGCTGGAGTCATGTGCCCAGAGCAGAAAGCTAGACTAACAGCTGGGGGACTGATTTTCAGTCCTAGCTTCTCAATTAATGGATTAGGGGAATCTGGAGAAATCACTTATCTTACCTTGTCTCTGAAACCTTAGGGAGTCAGTATAGCCCTCTGGATCTCAAACTCAGCTGGTCATAATGACACCCGAGAAGTGCATTTCCACATATGTCTGTACACACAGGTGCATGATCACATACCCTCCTGAGTCAACAGCTATGGAGCAGGGCCTGGAAATTCCATTGATTACAACTCTTGGATACTTCTGAGGATCAACCAGGCCAGACCCACATACTGGCAAATGACTGAAGATGCTTCCAGAAGTAGGGCATAATTATATGAAACATACGGATTTTCTAAAGAACTCCCCCTGACCCTATACTCTTAGAGGAGTGACTGGCTTTTCTTTCTTCAGAGGTAGGCAGAGATTGACTCTGCCACCTGTGGGGGTTCAGCAGAACACCACTTACCAGTTGGGCCTATATTCCAAGTCTGCTAAGAGGCTCAATTATGAGGTACCTTTGTTACGAGGGCCTATAGTGAGTTACAAGTATGGGCTAAAGGCCAGGATAAGGATGGATAGATCCGATGTGCTCTTGTAACTGTCACCCCCCAGCTCCTAGGCAGTTCTGGGTTCTACCCTTAAATGCATAGTGATTAGTGGTGGCCTCTCAGCCTCCCACTAGCTCTGGCAATGCCACTTCTTCTTACACTGGGCCAGTTGAGATCTTATCATCCTAACATAATGCTAACATAATAGCTTCCATGTAGCTAGTGTACTGACTGATCCTACCCTATGCCCAGGTGCTATGCTCAGTGCTCTACAACAGAGAATCTCATAAGCATGGCATGAAAGGCTCTAGTTGGCTCAGTTCAAAGGCTCAGCCATTTGCCTGAGATCACAGGCTGGGACAGAAGCAGTGATCCCTGATCCCAAGGCTATGTTTTTTTGTTTAGCTTAGTTAGTTTGTTTATAGACAGTGTCTCAGTATAGCCTTGGTTGGTCTCAAACTCACAGAGATCCACCTGCCTCTGTCTCCTGAATGTTGGGATTAATGGTGCAGCAATATTATGGTGATTTTTTTTTTTTTTGACTGGGTATCACTATGTAACCCTGGCTGGCCTGGAATTCCTATGAAAATAAGGCTGGCCTTGAACTCACAAAGATCCACCTGCCTCTGCTGCCCGAGTGCTGGGATTAAAGGTGTGTGCCAATCACATCCCCTCCCCTGGGCCTTCTGGGATGGAACTGACTGTACAGGAGATAGCAGTGCAATCCAGCACCAACCCCAGTGCCCACCCTGTCATTTGATGCTTACTTTAGCCAGCCTTGCTCGCTTGATGAGGTCGTTGAGTTTGCGCACTGCAGCCTTCTGGGGCAGGCTCTGGATGTCTCTGAAGAGGTCCTGTGCCTCAGCCTCGAAGAGCCGGCGGTTGTCTGTGTTCTGAAGAGGCTGTGCCCAAAATGAGCCAATGTAGACTCGAAGTACCTCAGGCGTGTTGATGACTTTGCCCAGAGACCACATGAGGGCCCCATAGACTCGCATCAGCTGCTGTGTGTCCACTTGGTCAGCTTTGTTCAGTACCACTCNGATTTTGTCATCCTGGCCCCGGAAGGCCTTGATNGCCTCTGAGAACTCATCTGAGATGTCCAATTTGTGAGCATCAAAGAGCAGGATGATCCTGTCAACCCGCTCAGCAAACCACTGTAGGACCTGGCAGAAGTCATACCCTGGGTGGAGAGAGGGCTCTGTTAGTGTGCTCAACACTTTGGGGGACCTGGCTTCATACCCTGGGTAGAGAGAAGGGTCTGTTAGTGTGCTCAACACTTTGGGGGACATGGCTGTGAGAAAGCTCCAGCAAAGAAGAACACTGAATCTGAGGCAGCAGAGCCTATGACCTGGAAACCACTTCACATGAGGGCCCCTGGGCTGGATGCACACAGTTAATGATGGGTATCTGGTACTCTTACATAGAAAGGAACAGAATGGGGTCTCTGGTCAGTTTGATGAAGCACCACATGTAGGCAAATTTATTTGGTACTCATGGTTCTGACATCACCCAGCACAGGTCTTTGGATCGGTGGCAAAACTGACCTCCAGTTCCTGACACTGAAGGCCATGGGCTAAAGGCTTGCTCTTTGGACAAGTCTTACTTTTCAGAAAACATCTGAGATGAAGGAGGAAGAGAGCCTGAAAGCCACCTGCAGTTTCCAGGGTGTCCAGCAAGCATGGGAATGGAGGAATTTCTTTTAGTCTGTTTATAGAGTGCTGAGGAGGTCAAGGGTTGTCTGGGAAAAGTTGTGATTGATATTTATCATGAGGACTATTTATAGCTGAAGTGTGTTTAAAAAGTATTTTAAAAATCTGTCACACAGAATATGGTCATTTGCCAATTTCCTTTTCAAAATGGACAGGGCCACAACAAATTCCACTGAGTGTGTTTGGCCACCTACCAATCTGTTCCAAATCAAGCAGTTAAGTAAACACTCTTTCTGAGGTCAAGACTTTCAGCCATCTCCCCCAAGGAAGCAAGTTCCCAGGAGAGGCACACAGGGGGCCGGTACCCAAAGGTTGTTTTACTCTCAGGCTGCTCAGCTGCACAGCCGCAGCCTCCATCCAGTCCACTGTAGCTGAGCAGTCACCTCTCCTGCCGCCTTTCTATTTCCAATAATTTCAAACTCATGTCAAAGTCTAGAGAACAATACGATGAGTGCTGAGATAGCTACCACATAATTTTAACACTGTACCTTGCTTACTGCAAATACTTTTAAAAATCAAGCTTGGTTTATTCAGATAACAAAATACCAGACAGAAAAAAGAACAAACTAGATCATCACCTGTCAGCACAGGTGAGTCTCTACAAACAAACATGTAACAACAACAACAAAACACCCTGGGGGGGTGGTTGCTGCAGAGATGGCTCAGTGGTAAAGAGCACTGGCTACTCTTCCAGAGCCATGGTGGCTCATATGCAAGATCCTATCACTTGAGAGGCGGAGGCAGAAGAATTGCTACAAATCTGAGGTCAGCCTGGGTTATAGAGTTACCCTCATCTCAAAAAACAAACAAAACCAAAAATAAACAAACATCAACAAATATTAATATAGAATGATGACATTCACATAAAATGTTAAACACCAGGCAATGCTCAGTATCCTATGGATACACATTGCAGCAAAAGCCCGAACCGTTAGTATCAATCTAGGATGCTAGGTGGGGATGGAGCATGGGTCCTAAGGCAGATTAGGAAATACCCAGGGAAGAATGATCTTGCAGGAAAAATGAAGAGGACTAAAATTTTCAGCCCTTTGAAAAATGGTTGTAAGGGGAACAGATATACAAGCAATCTAGAGTTAGTAATAGGTTTGTTTTGTTTGATTTTGAAATAGGTATTACTATATAAGTGCCCAAGGAAGCTTGTCATCCTTGTANATAAGTTGAAAGAACAGCATTGCTAATGTCAGCATAGCCATGCAGACATGGTGGCTCTTCCTCTCAGTTCACCTCAGTTGACTATTTGGTTATGATGCAAAGTGTTAAACTATAGCCTAAATTAAAATTTACAATTTGTAAACAGTAAGATTCTGTAGCTTAGTGATAGAGCACACTTGAGGACTTGGGTTGGATCCTCAGGTACAAACACACATACACACAGGGAGATAGATAGGTAGGTAGATAGGTAGATAGACAGACAGACAGACAGACACAGAGAGAACTATCAAGCACAGAAGCAGTGAGTAGCTTCCAGTGCTATGGTGAGATCCTGCTTTTGGGAACAGAGCTGCTATGCAAGTTCACTCTTGGTGAAGCCATTACACATCTCTGGAGGAATGGCCCCTGTCTGTATTTCCTCTTTTTGACATAACAATGGGAATCAAGAAGTACAGGTAAGTGGAGCTGTAGTTTTGTCCCACTGAACAGGTAAAAAGGACTGCTTGTCACATACCAGGCAACACAATCAAGAGTAGAAACCACTGGACATCTCAGAAGANAGATGTTATCAAAAGAGGGAGAGGCTGGTTGGCTCAATTGCCCNTATGTACCATGTCTGTTTACCATTTCAGTCATTCTGTAAGACTCTAGTTCACTGGCATCTGATATTCTCTTACTGTTGCAGAACCATTACTATCACCCATTTCCTAAACTTTCTAATCTTCCCAACTAAAACTCTAAGCCCATTAAATAATAAGTCTCTATTCCTCTGTAGGGAATAGCGAGCTTTGAATTAGTGAGGTCCTGAGAGAATGTGTGCTATTGACAGGAGCTGGCCATGTCAAAGACCCCAGAGCCTTAGACCCACAGAGGCAAGGCACAGCCTTCCTCCTGGGGTGAGGTTCAGAGGCATGGCAAAGCCTTCTTTGGATGAAAGGGAAGAAGTGCAAGTGTTGACAGTATGTTTNGAGTAGAGTATGTCCACCATAGCTCCCACCACCCAGTGTTTATGGCCTACAGAGATTGCTCTTACTGAGATTTGCTAACCTCCTCCCCTTGATCCAGAGGTACACCATAAGCCTTGCCTCCTTGTTTATCTGTATGTAATAACCCATCTTCTTGTTCAGCTGTATACAGTAACTCTATCTCTGTTAACCTGGATATAATAAACACACTGAGCTTCCAGGGTGCTGTGGGTTCTCCAGCCAAGAGTTCAGACCACCCAACCCCAGTTTCCTGTGTATCTGGCTGTGTTTGTCTTTTCTTCATTCACTNACTACCTTAGTCAGGTCCATTCTTGGAGNCGTGCTGGATGCAGCATCCCCCATCTCCCCAGTTTCTTAGAACAGTATCCTCCTTTCTAGGTTTATGAATCTGACTACTGTCAGTGCTGAATATGAATGAATCATATGGTATTTGTCGCTTGTAACTGGCTGTTTTCACATGGTACAATAAAAGATCATCCAGATTATAGTGAGGGTGTGTCTGGGGGTGGTAGGGGGTATACATGTGTGTGTGTGTACATGTGAACTTGTATGGAGGCAAGAGGACAATATAAGGTGTCCTTCCTGCCTGCTTGATCACTCTTTGCTTTATTCCCTTGGGACAAGGTCTCTTACTGAACCTTATTGTATTTTATTTCTCAAGACAAAGTCTCATTATGTAGTCTTGGCTGGCCTGGAANTCACTGTGTTGACCAGGCTATCTTAGAACTCACAGAGATCTGCCTGTCTCTCTCCAGAGGGCTAAAATTAAAGGCANATGCATGGCCCTAAAGATTTTTGTTTGTCTGACTGTGTGCGTGTGTCTGTCTGTGCGAGTGTGTCTGTGTAAGTGCATGCCACATATGTGCAGGTGTCTATGGAGGCCAGAGGAGGGTGTCAGATCCCCTTGGGGCTGGAGTTCAGGCTGTTGTGAGCTGCCCAAGATAGGTGCTGGGAACGCANGACTCAGGGCCTCTGGAAGAGCAGTATGTGCTCTTAACTGCTGAGCCATCTCTTCAGCACCCTTCTTTGGCTTATAAATTCTTTAACCACAGGGACCATCTTCTTCATAGTTGCACACATTGTAGGCAGTGTGGGTTTAGATANTGAGGTGCCTTGAATCTAATCCTGCCTACATCATAGTAATTTTGTGACTTTGTGCAAGTGGCCTAATCTGTTACCTCATTTGTAAAATGGAGCCCGTAACAGAACCCACATACCTTTTAGGGCTGCAGTCTTAACATATGAGGCATTTAGAATCATCTTAGCACTTAGAAAACTGTCCAAAATGCTATCTACTAGTCATAGTAAAAAAACAAAATTTTGTATCCAGTGCTTGAGGCACAGTGAGGTCACAGTAAANGTTTATCAAAGGATGTCGGCTAGGGTGAGATACAGTCTAGATCTAGGGAAAGAGGATATTCCTGAGGGACTTTATAAAACTTAGGTTGCTAGCTTTGTCCAGCCCCAAGCTGAAATAATCCAGTGTCTCTTAAAAGGCTTGTAAAGAGGGATGCACGTAAGATGGGTCCACCCCTGACACATGAACTGGGGTGAAGGAAGCCAGTTACTAAAGAGCATATACTAGGCAATTTATCTACATAAAATTCTGAACAGGGAATATTAGGTGGCACATCAGTGCTGCCTACAGCAGGGGTAGGGCTGATCCCTAAATGACTGGAACAAAGAGGAACCTCCTTCGGGTGATGGAAGCCTATCCCTTGATGAAGNTAATGGCTACATGTGTGCACAGATTTGGTACAACTCTCCAAACTGCACAGTTACAAGAGATACATTTTATTATATGTTATACGAGCATGCACATATGCATGCNTGTGTGGAAACTGCAGAAACTGCATAGCAACATTCCCCTTTGGTGCTCAAGATGTTTTTTTAAACATTCATTTCATTGTTTTTTTGACATATTTTTATGTGTATGAGTGCTCTGCCTGCATGTCATATGTGCACCATGTGCATTCCTGGTGCCCATGAGGATGAGAAGGCAGCATCNGATCCTCTGGAACTGGAGTTACGGATAGTTGTGAACCACCATGTGGGTGCTGGGACCTGATTGGGGGTCCTCTGCAAGAGCCACAACTGTGCTCTTCACAACTGAGCTACCTCTTCAGCCCTACTCACAAACACTTCAGCTCTTCAAGACCCTCCAGTGGAAATTTTATTGATATGAAACAAAAGAGATATAATCAGCCCAATTTTAAAGCTTTGGGAGCTGGGAAGGGTGCGTGCCCTTCGGAAGATCCCAGCTTGGCATTCCTGGCTCCACGTTCCAGGAACAAAGGGAGGGTCAGGAAGGAAGGGGCCCGTCCATCCAATCAGGGGCTTCCCGTCACAGGGCCTGTGGAAACTGTGGTCCTCATTTGGGCCAAAGAAAGCTGCCAGGAAATGGCAGCTAGGGTTTGCAGCTCCCTGGCTCAGGTAAATACAGTCAGGGGACCCGAGGAAGCAAATCTGGCAGTCTATTTTTAATTAGGGAGGCGGGGGCTTAAATTTCTCCCCAGAGCCAAATTTCTAATTACACAAGTTTTAAACAAGATGTGTGTCAATAAAAGGATGTAAGACAATGGAGGACAGTCAGAACCAAGGCCAGATTCTCCCTGCGTGGATCCTCATGTGGCCTTGGGGTGGCCTTCAGTCCCTGTTCCAACTTTTCCTCTTTGCAAAGGTTGGTCCTTCCTCCCAGAATTAACAGCTCTGGTTCTAGTTGGGGCCCTGATACTCTACCCCAAAACTTCTGTGTTGGTTTGTTAGTGTGATCCCAAGTTCTCCTGGGCCTCCTGGTCAACCTNGTGTCCCTCCAGTACCCAGCTGGCGAGTATCCATTAGAGACACGCACTAAGAATGCTGGCCAAGCTTCCTCCCGCCCAGCCAAAGTGCCCTCTTGTCCTCAGGCTCCTTCCTCTCCAATCCAGCCCCCAAGTAACCCCTAGCTCTTCAAAACTATGAGTACCCTCAGTACTCTGAGAGTCAGTGTTTACAGAGTAAAGTCTCCATGACTAGCCTGTGCCTCACCACTGGGTCTTTTCTAGTAGTCTCCTATGGAACCCCACCCTCCCCACCCTACAAAACACATAAGGCTCTTTGTTATGTGTCAGAGGCACCTGTACTTTCCAGTCTCTATACCTTTGCCTGTACTTTCCTTCTGCCTGGTTCTGTTCTCCATCTNATCGCCCATGGGGTCCCTCCCCAATACAGCACGATGGGACTTCCCTCATGTGACCTTCCTATAGGCCTGTTCTCTACTTCAGGCTTTGGAGTGTCTCCTGGCCCTCCTAGACACCATAGGAAATCAGAGAGCAGGTGAGGTCTTAATTATGTTTGTTACCCAAAATCCCATTGCAGTTACTTTACACCATCTAAGTCAGGTTCCCTCTGACATGTTCTTACAGCACCAATAATTTCCCTTTCATAGTACTTAGTCTGTAATGGTCTGTTTACGTGGTGATTAGAAGATATAAGTTCAGGGCTGGAGAGATGGCTCAGTGGTTAACAGCACATGCTGTTCTTCCGCAGGACCTGAGCTTGGTTCTAAGAACCCACAATGGGGGGAGAGATCCTTTCCTCATTCTGTCCACTACTACATACCCAGGATCTATACTGAACATAGTAAGTATTTAATAAATTTGTCTTATTTTTCAAAAAAAAAAGTAAAAATGGAACTAGCATATGATCTGGAAATCCAATTTCTGGTTATTTATAGAAAAGAACTAAAATTGAGACAGACAGCTTACACTCAGTCCATGCTAAATGTAGCATTATTTTGAGTCAAGCTGTGAAACACAGTGTCCATGCATGGATGAATATATAAGAGAATGTGGTCTATTCCTAATGCAGAATATCATTCAGCTTTAAAGAAAAAGGAAATTCTGCAGCATGTGGCAATGTGACAACATGGATGGACCTTGGGGACATGCTAAATGAAATAAGCCAGACTTAGACAAATGCAGATGCTGTGTGATTCTACCTATGAAATATTAGAACAGTCAAACCCACAGACTCCAAGAGGGGAATGGTGGCTGCTAGGGCTTGGGGAAGAAGGGCCAGCAGGCAGAATGGTTCAGCTATGCCAGATGGAGCCCTAGAGATTGGCTCAACACCACCAAGCCCAGAGTTAATTCCATACTGGATGTAAAAATTAGGTAAGAGGAGCCAGCAAGATGGTTCAGTGTGTAAAGTCACTTGTCACAAGGTCTGACAATTTTGAATTTGATCCCTGGAACCCATTTGGTGGAATTAGAACTAATGTAGTTTGTCCTCTGACTTTCACGTATGTACTATGGTCCATGTGCAAGCCCCCACCACTCAAACATTCAAATAAGTACATTTTTGCTTGTTTTTGTTAGAGGTAGGTAGAAGAAGGAAAGAAAATTATAAGGAGACTAGATTGCCTGTGAAATAGTCTTACCACAATAAAATAAAAAATAAAATAAAATTGTCTTAGCCAATTGGGTTGACTTGAACAAGTATCATTTTCTTCGTAACTTGGATGATACAGTTGCTTAAATAGTTCTAGTTCCTAACTACAGGAAGTGTAAACCATCTAAAAATAAACATCAACTATCTGGGTCCACTCAGGCATTNTAACCATATTTTTAAAAAGAGGCACTTAACAATGACAGCCACTTCAGTCAGACCTGTGTGGGAAGGTCTTTTCATTGTTTCCAGGCTGATTTTGCTTTACAGCTAACAAAGTATTTTTCTGGACATCTCATTGTTGAGAGCAAAGTGACAGCTAAAAATACGCAATAGCTGTACATATTACTGGCTCTTGCTCCAATCTTGCCCAAGAGCTTCCCAGAGAATCATCTCAGCNGTCCTTGTAACACTCCTGCAGGGTGCTACCATTTCCCCTGACCTCCAGACAGGAACTGACTAGAGAGGTCATCTAACTTCCCCAATGCACACAGCACTTTCCCAGAGCAACAGGAGCTAATCCCAGGCATTCTGAGCTCAGAGTCCCTGCCTTTATCTGCTGTGCGGCACCANAGGGGTGCTGGGAGGGTGAACATTACTGAGGATTCTTTTTCCTTCTATAGTATGTTTTTTTTGGGGGGGGCGGGGTGTCCAATTTCCAGCACTTTCAAGATAGAGGCTACACTATCGCTACCCTGAGGGTGAAGAAGCATCTCCTCAACTATGTAGTAACCCCCCTCCCTGCCCGGAAGATTCCATTAGCTGTGTTTCAGAGCAGGGACAAGCTGGGTGTAGTAGGACTCAGGGAAAACACATGCTATGATAACTCTGTCTACATAAGAAGATCCCCTGCGAAGAGTTATTTTTTGTGGAGGTTCAATATGAGTTTTCCCTCAGAGATCTAAGTGGGTAATGACTACCAGTTGTGGGGAACACAACTGGCTGGAATAAGATTCCTGAGCTCAGGAGCTTGGGGAACACAACTGGCTGGAACAGGATTCCTGAGCTCAGGAGCAGTCCTTGCTCAAGATTTAGATACAAACAAGGTCCAGATAAGCCTGGGCTTCGTGCTGTTTACTTTGTGTCCCTTCCCATCCTTCTCCCTCTGGGATTCAGTCCAAGACCCTGTAAATCAGATCCTCTAGGCCTGTTTCCTTGTAAAACAAACAAGCTAACCTCACAGCCTGTGCCTCCATCCCGTGGCAGGAGAATAGAGGCCAGACCAAGTTACATCAAGACTAAGATAAGACAGCAAGGCTGGTGATATACCCAGAACCCACACGGTGGAGGGGGAGAACTCACTCCTAGAGGCTGTCTTCTCACCTCTAGAATGCACACCCAGAATAAATAAAGTTAAAAAGATCAACACATAAAAGAAGCCAGTCAGCAGAAGACCAGGGACACATCCTTAGCTGGGCTTTATGTAACAACAAAGCATGTGTGAAAAAAAGCTCCCCCCACCCCAATGTAGAAAAGCAGGTGCTATTTCAATGTCCTATAAAGGATCANGGAGATTAAACTTCAAGACTTTACTCCCTTTGAGAGA
>LZPO01008042.1:24685-35754 GCA_001675575.1 Neotoma lepida
CCCTTATTATCACAGTCTGGACTTCCATGCCCTGTTTCCCAGCTCCGGCAATTCTTTTGTGATGTTAAGTTTGAGGACCTCAGGTTTGTGTTCACAGGGTTTGCCAATATTCAGGTGCCACACTCAAAGGTATTTGTCTGGGAATGTGCAGATGCTAATNAATGACTCTGAAGTTTGCTGCTGTCACAGCAGTTAAATCCCCCGTCTCATACACTGCCACTCTATCGCTTTTATTAGCAGGACATTTTCTGTCCTCTTATCTTTTCACCATCTTGCCAGTTCTAGTAGTCACTGGTTTTAATAAAGAGACTGGGAAGTAACAGATACAAGGCTTCTGCATCAGAGAAAGAAATCCAGTTTTCATTTGATGAGTATGAGCCCTGGGAGAGGAAGTAGATTTGATAGAAGAGTCAAGCCAAGAGGTTATTTTCCCTCTAGACTTCCTTGCATTTTTTGTTTGTTTGGTTTTGTTTTGAGACAGTGTCTCATTCTGTAGCCCAGGCTAGTCTGCCTCAAACTCTTGCTTCCTGAGTGTGGGATTGTAGGTGTGAGCCACCACATCTAGTCAAAGGTTTAACTTCACTTTGTTTGTTGGATGAGACCCTGTCTCAAACATCCTGTACCCCACGCTGGCTTCAAACTTACTATGTATCCTAGGTCACCTCTGAACTTGCTAAATCCTCCTGCCTCAGTCTACCAAGTGCTGGGATTACAGACATGAGCCACCATGTCTGGCGTTTTTGCATTTTTTAGAATGGAAAAACTGTTCTATTTTGTTGCCACAATCAAGTCTTTAGAGATAAACCTCAGTCTCCAGAATCCACAGGAAGAATTATATGCAGCTAAAACAGCATCGCAATACCACTGTGCTACAGAGACGGACAAGAGCACTGCCTGCCATGTCACAACTTTCCTCCATGTTCTCTCAGACACGGATGGTTAGATGGTTAAGCTCTATGGTTAGAGCTGGACTGGAAGAGGTCCGTCCCAAGTAGCTAAGAACACGTCGGTTTTCATGCCAAGTCCAGAAATAAATCCTAGGTGATGTTTAGGTTCTGCACGGAATAAACAGTAGTCTAGGAAGCAAACAGCCTGANAGCCAGAATGATAACAGACTGGGAGTCAAAACAAGGATGTGCATGTGGATAAATGTGCTCTTCCTTCTCATCACATTGTGTCAACAATCTGGATGCTGTCACTGGGGCATGGGAGGTGCCAAAGAGTGAACTAGCTCAGAATTTACCCACCCATTCCAGAAAAATAATTTGGAATAAAATCTGAAGAACCCACACATTCTTTTATTGGCAAGAACACCTGTAGGACTTATAGGTAGCTGTTACTTGATCTCAATAAAATTATTATAAATATATCTGAATATTTTTATTCCTGACTGATAAGCATTCAATCCTTCATACCAGCCAAGAAAAGCTATAATTCAGTAAATAAACCTGTTTGTTCCTAAAGGTTTTCTGCTAACTATAATTAAACTAAGACCCATCTAAAGGATCTCCATATGGAGAGGTATAAAACAATTACTTCAAAACCAATTACCTAATTGTTAACATTCTTGTTGGCTCTGGAGCAGGAGGCAAGGAGTACAGNGTCCTGACTTCTAGGCTCACTGCCAGAGTCTGTCAGATTCTGTAGAAGCATCTAACTGGTAAAGGCTGCTTCTTACCTAAGAGTGGGGTTGGACATACTTTGCATCAAACCCAACACTGTAAAATACAANGTATCACTCAGAAACCTCACACGTTTCTTCTCTCACCATGACTGGCCTAGAGAAGAAGAANGGCTGCAAAACACTCACTTCACCTTGGTAACCACACTTGCCCCTCTACCCAGTACAGAATAAAGATACTGGGCTAATAATGCAATGAGAGAATTAACATGGATGTGTAGAGCTGCAGGCAAGGGGAGGCACAAAACTGAACCCCAGGTTCAAGAGTCCCTATTTCTGCTTTTACCACTAAAGTATCTGACTCATTCCTGAATATATATACTGGGCACTAGNCTGCCTGGTCCCTAAATCTCTGGACCCTGGTCCTCACTACTCTGGGTAATGTGCATGAGAACTGCCAGTGTGACATGAAGCCAGCTCTCCAGTTCAGGTCCATCCTGTCTAATGTGACCTGCAGCAGAGTAGCATAGTGCTCAACTGCCTCCTTACTATCTGCTTGGTCTCACTGGGTTTGCAGGAGTCAGTACTTCTTCCTGGGGGTGCTCAGCAGTCAGCATACAACCCTCCTCCCATAGTTACCACTCCTTCCTGGAAGGCAGGCCCTCTGCAGACTCCCCACAGGCAGGAAAGTGGGCTGGCTTCCACACATCTTAGGCTGGCAGCAGATACTGGGAACAGCCACTCCTCTGAGCCTGTTCTCCAAATGTGACATTGTCAATGATTTTTACCCTACTCTTCATGTCTCAAACTTGGTCACACATCTGCCTGGCAACTGGGAAAAATTCTCACAACTGCTTTCAAGGCTGCTTTCCCAGAGGTGGGAGGGTGAGGAGTCTTTGATTCTATCTGTTCATGGTTATGTTCAGGTTTAAATTAAATAATAAATCCCAAATGACTAACAGTGCTTATAGTGACATATAGCAAGGGTTTAGTACACCATGGCTGTTGCATTATTACAAATACCCACTTCAAATACTCTCCTTTATGCATAAGAGAGTAAGTCACAAGGCTTGTTGAGGGTTAACCCATCAATTGTAAAAAAGAAAACGGAGAGTGGGGATGACACATCAGCACTCCCTTTCTTCCTCTTTTACAGGCAAAATGTCTGCAAGGGAGTCAGACACCTACCAATAAAGTCAATATAGAATGTTTTAATGCCTGTGGAGTCACAGCTGATAAGTACTCCGTTGGCTGTGCTGACCTTAATTGCCAGCAAAGGGCTATGAGCCAAGCTGGACAGAAGGGCATTAGTCTGAGCACATGTGAGATGTGTCAAATTGCTGAAGTTGAAGCAGATTTAAGACACTATATATTCTTTGTACTTGAATATTGAATATGTTAATTGAGTGACTCCAACCACTAATTATGTCCCCAACACCATGTGTCAACAAGCTTGGGACCCCTGGCTATAATGTACATCACTGTTGTTTAGAGTCCAATGTCCTTCCCCACAGTTGCTGTGTCCCTCAGAATGGCAGGGACCAGCTGGTGGGTTTGGGCCACATATGCTATTTCTGTGCATAGGATGTGAGTGTACAGTAAGTCAGACCAGGATGTGAGTCAGATCATACCAAGTGTTGAGAGAAACTCATCTTCAAAGCAGACCAGAAGCACCACGCCAAGCTTCAGCACCACTGGGAAGGAGTTACAGTTTGAAAGATACTTGTAATTATTATACAAAAGAGAAATTCTAAGAATGTGGAAGGCGAGCATTGTCTAAAGGCCTGTCAATGGGGAAAATGGGGATAAGTGGAAGCTACATCCTAGAAGCCTTAAAATTTTGTGGTAAAAAGATTTATAGGGTCACATATTTCTTCAGAATACTTAACCCAGTCATGTAGAAGCAGTAAGTTGGGACAGCTCAGAAAAACTATAGCATTGGTTTTTTTTCCCCCAAACAAAACACTTCACCAGCCTTTCAGATTAGTGTTTCCAAACTGGTGTGTGTGTGTGCACGCACTTGGTCACAAATGCACATGTGCACGCCCATGCATGTGGCAGTCAGAAAATAACTTTGGCTGTTTTCTCAGGTGCTATCTACCTTGTTTCTTGAGCCAGGGTCTTACTGGCCTGAGATANGCAAGACCCTGTCTCAAANGACACAAAACAATATCATCTATGGGTACTGAGCTACAAAACTCCACTAAAAACAAACACTAATACTCTTTGTAAGAATAAAAAAGTGTTAACACTGTTAACAGCCACATTATTAGTTAAATAAAATACATATGTTGCTTTCATGAAGCCCATGGACACCATTATGGCAAAATGTCAGTCGTAGAAAATGTTTTTGATCACTGCATTTCCGCTAGAAATTGTGTTTAGATATGTAGGAAGAACTGTTGTGACAGTGTGAGTTTCTTCACATCCTAACTTGTTTGAATTCTTTGTAATAGCTATTATTTTTATAATAGAAAGTAACAACAACAAAGATCTTCGTGAGAGAAGACCAGTGTAAGCCTGGTTTGTGTTGTTTTGTTTTTCCTTTTCTCTCTAATCATCAGATTCTGTGAAGACTCAATGTAGCTAATGGCACTGTTAAGTGTCCTTGCCAGAATCAGCAAAGAACCACAAGATGAGCCTTGGGAAGGCCTTAGCTCAGGCAGACCCAGCTCTCTGTGAGTCCNTAGAATGTCAAAGGAAGGAGGANCACTGGCCACAGAAGCCCTTTCAATGCCAGCAAGCAGCTTGCACAGACCGAGCAACTATGCTTTTGCTTCCTGGACTGTGAGTTCACTGTTGGTCACGCACATGGCTGACTCCAGACTGGCTGCCACTCCAGTTTGGCATGCAGGGTTTCACTGGCACGCTGTGCAAAGGGCTGTGAAGATATTAGCAGGAAGTGACAACAGCAGAGCACNTTGGAAGCATGCTTTCCTTCCAAGGGNGGTGTNCGGGTGGACTTGCTTGACCCACCTCACAACCATAACCTTGGGATCCAGCCTGAACTCTTCTGGCCAGGCATTTCTTGTCTATGCTGCTGTTCCAGGATCTGTCCTATGACCTTTTCTCTGGAAGTGAGGCCAGAAGGCAGAAGTATACCCCTTGAAATCACAATGGTCAGGTCTGGAAACAACTATCAATTACCATGGCCTTGTTTGCCAAGGCCAATGGAACCACGTCATTGTCCAACACTTTCTGATCTTCCTACATACAGGCTCTTTCCACAACAGTTTCCTTTGAGTAATCCTTACTCATCCTTCAGATCCTGGTTCAAATGTCACTGCCTCAGGGGTACCTCTTTCCCATACTCCTATATAAGNCCAGGCTCCCTCATACCTTGATATTGAGCTGCAGTTCATGGTGTTTCACCCAATCCTTATTTAGTTCTATGACAACACGAAGGNTGTCTGTTTCGTTTCTAGTTCCCCATGGACAGAACCATGCCTGTTTCTGCTGGGTTTCCATGCACAGCNGAGTGTCTGCCTAGTAAAAGCTTCCTCTTGGCAAGATGCTTCAAGGGCTCCTGGGGTGAAATCCATACCAGTGGGAGGAATGTCAAGTGTCCAAGTGAACAGTTACCAANGGGTATTCCCCTCTTGGGTGCTGGAGATTTACCTGAGCTCAGTACTAGCTAAAATGGCAGGCGCTATGATACCACCTCATTTGTTTCTTGGGGCTTCTTTTGGCTGCCTAGGATACTATGGGAGGCCCTGGGCTGTGGCTGTCCTGGAGGGTGGGGAGAACGGGACAGGAGCAGAAATACTCTGCTCATAGTTGAAGGGCCTCAGACAGCTCTGGAGAAGGTGGGGACAGCCAGGGCACTGACCTCGGCTAATGCGCTGCTTCTCCCCGGACAGGATGCCGGGGCTGTCGATGATGCTGATGCTCTTCAGAACCTGGTTGGGCAGCTGCGAGCACATGAATCTGGAAGAGACAGAACAAAGTTGGGGCCGGAAACTGGACCTTGCAGAAGTCACTTCTAACTGTGGGGCTCCTTGGGCTCTCTACTCACGGATGTCTGTAAGAGGGAATGTGGGGGAGACAGACAGAGGCTAAAGATGCCTATGAAATGGAGTGTAAAGCAGGGCTTGCCTGGAGGAAGCAGTTTCACTGGGACCACAGAATAGATGCCACGCCACAGAGAGGTGTGGGAGAACGGCTGCAANTCATTGCTACCTGCCACTTGATCCCTTATTGTCAATTGTGGTTTTAGCTAATATTTATCAAACACTTGGGCGTTATACAAATATCACCTACTTTGATCCCTAATTAACGGCCTTCCATCAGTTTCAGAGAGGTTAAGTAGGGGTCCCTCCAAACCCGGCTTTAAACTCAGTCTGACTCCTACCCCAGGAGCNTCCTGTTCCCACCTTGTCCAAGCATCCAGAGCTTCTGCTGCCTCCTTTAGGGTGCACTTCTAGGCAAGAGTATCTGAGTCTGTCCTATACTGCTCTGCAGACTGCTAGAGGTCCTAGGGCCGAGGTCCCTTTCTGATGCCCCAATGACCCAGCATCTAGTCCAAAGCCTCCTGTGCCTCAAGTCCTAGGGGTGCCCTGAGAACAGGTGAGGGAACAGAGTCAGCAGAGGTCCTGACTGAGCGTCTTCAAGCTTCTTTCCTGCTCTCTCTTGCCTGCCTCCTCCTTCTGACCATGGTCCCTGTTGCTCAACTTCCAGTTACCTGCCCTAACAACCGGGAAGCAGAGTGGGATGGAAGGAAATTTTTGAGCTGTGCTCTAGCAGACTTGGGCTCAGAGTCTGTTCAGCTTTGTCAGTAAACTTCTGTGAGACCTTAGACAAAGGCCTTTCCCCGTGGGCCTCAGTTTCCTTCTATGTAAAAGGAGACAACTAAAACTAGAACCTGACGTGTCCTTGGGAGCTTTCCCATTGTGAACCAATGAGTAATAGCAGGAAGCACTTTGTTACTTCCACCCCAGGCAAAGCGCCTGGTTTGGACCTTTGTTAGGCTTGTGTATGTTTTAAGGGGGAAACAGTGCCTCTCCTCTTCCTGTTTTAAAAGCGCCTAACTTCAGTTTCTGTGTGGGCAGAGGCTTGAAAACACTTGGGAACAGCTCAATTCTTCCATTCAGTGGAAATGGTGGGGATTACTCAGAAAGTAAGTATGCTGGGAATGCAGGACAAGGAGGCCTCACAGCCTCCACAGCTGCGGTCAGAGCAGCCCTGTGGGCAGGGGAGGGCACCCAGGCCCAAGGTGCTATCACTGACACTCATGAAGACTGTCCTTTAAGGAGCTCAGGACTAGGCAGTCACACATTTTTTTCTATATTTACCAATTAGCCCAAGAGGCGGAGGAAAGGCAATTCTTTGAAGCACAGATTAGTTATGACATCGTGGGGTCTTGCCTTGTGGNTGGTAGGAGACAACACGCTAGTACCTCCTAAGTCAGATGAGTAGAACTCAGTGCATCAAGTTGAAAATCTCCATAACGTTAAAAATAAAGCCAAATACATGTAAGGGAAACCTTTCACTGATCTTTTCCTCTGGCCTCTCTTGTACCCTAAGTCCAACTGCCCAATATGAACAGAGTCCACAGGGGCCACAATCACTGTTTAACTTCCCAGACAGAACTTGACTTTATTATTCTGCTCTCTAGAACTGAGGGAGAAACAGAATTCTGAGCACAACTTGGTGGACACCATTTCTTGTCAGTCTATCCTGACAGGTGGCAATGTTAAACATGCGGTACCTCGGTGAAACTATTTTACACAAAGTGTTCCCACAGGAATGCTGATATTTCTCCAAAACCACAAGCTCACACTCAGTATCAATTTTTCCAAAACACAAAATCNCTAGTGTTTGAGGCTAACAGAAGGACTTAAAATTCCTACAGTGCTCACTCCTGGAATGTACAGCAAGAGCATGTCAACAGCTCCCGGGTCAGGTGTGTGAGCCATAGAGCAAGAGACAGTACTGCTGAGCTATCTTTACACAGCAGCAAGAACAACTGCCAAAAATAAGGAGACTAGCCGGGCTCCAGGGGGACCAGAGAAGGGGCTGCTGAGGCCATGTGTGCAGGGCCAGACTCCATTCCATCAAAGAAACTGTATGGGGTGTGGCAGGGGCAGGGGGGCAGACAGTATAAAGTGGCACTGGGCCCTTAGGGTGCCACAGCAGGTACTGTCAGGTTAGGTCTACNCATGTGGGCATGTTCCTAAAANCACATTCTACTGTAATCAGNAACCCCTAACATCATGATGGCAATCGCCACTTACCCTTCCACCTTGAGAAAGGAATGTGAAAGGCAAGATTTGTCGTGTCCCTCACAGCAGGACAGGTCTGGCAGTCCCCAGCTGCAGNTTTCTGCTGGAACATTTCCGGGCAGAGATCTGCTGTCCCAAGATGATTTCCCACTCTTTCCTGGAGTGGCTAAATCAGTGCAAACACCTGGCCTTCTCTATTTCACACAAAAGACAGGCATGCTGCAGAGATCCAGGGCCTCTCTCAGCTCTCACAGGTCCCTCTCATTGACCGGAGGAAAAGAAGAAAACATTCAAGATCCTCACTGGACCCCTGACTCCATGTTACCTCCACGTCTAGGGAAAGTCAAGGGAAGCAAAGGGGCAGAGGGTAAAGTAATGGCACAGACCATAAGGTCTCAAGTAGGTCACTAGTTCTGCCTCACAGGAACACAAGGAGGTAAGAGTATTAGGTTACCTAGAATTGCCTCCCAAAGCTAAAATTCTAGGTTAAGGATTAATGCCTAAAAAATAAATTTGGGCTGGCAACATGGTTCAGTGGGTAAAGGTGCTCGTAGCCGTTTCTGAGGACCCGAGTTCAATCCTCAAAACNGACATGGTAGAAAAAGGAAACTGATTCCCACAGGTTGTTCAGTGACCTCCACACATTCACAGTAGCAGGTAAGGCCAACCCTCCCCTGCCAAATAAATAAATATATATATATTTTAGGAATTAAAAAACTAAATTGGTAGGCTGAGCATTGTGATTCACATCTGTAATCCAAGCACCTGGGAGACCTGAGGTAGAATGGGGGAAATCGGGAGATAGGATTACCTTCAGCTACACACTGAGTTTGTGGCTGGCCTGGGCTACATGGGACTCCCCAGTTTTGTTTTTTTTTTTTCAAAGCACAAAACAAAACAAAAAGACTAGACTAGACTTGTAAAAGAATTGGCCAGCACCTTAATATTGATTTTTCAATGGAACAATTAGGTTTGTGGTAATTATGGTAATAATAACACCAGCATTGATTAACCCCTGATCACGTGCCAGGTCTGTTCTACTTTATGTATTCATGAATTAAATCTTTACTGCAATCTGAGAGGCCTTACAAAAGGGCAGACTGGGGCTTGGAAGGGCCATATGCTCTCACTTATCATAGCCCACTGGTGACAAGTGACAGAGCTGAGATGTAAACTGGCAGTCTTGGGTGCGTCTTAACCATATGGCTATTACTATCATCACTGCACATATTGGAATCACTGCTAAATCTCTTTACCACACTCAGGATAATATCCTAAAACAAAGGACTGACATGCCACTGCCCTGGAGCTTCCATGTTCAGCCNNTACTCTACCTAATGGTGTGGAGGGTTAGGAAGTGAACAACAGAGAGGAGATGTGGACTGTGAGCACTCTCACTTGCACAGGTCTCTAAGCCTCTCTATGCAACTCTACCAAGTTTGTGCAAATCATAACAGGAAGGGAGCATACAGCAGTTTCAAAATACTTCCTTTGATCTTGCCTGCTTTACCAATGAGTGTAAACCCAGAGATTATTTGATGTAAACAGAAAATCTACAAAAAAGACCCAGGCAACTAAATATCACATAGCCCCACTATAAATGGTTGATCTAACTTTCTAGTGCCAGGAAGAAGTAATGTTCACATCTAGACTACATAAATGCCCCTCTCTCAACTGCTATGGAGGAAAGCCAGATGCAATACTCCAGTCTAGAAGGATCTGCCCAAANCAAGGGGAAAAGGTGCATTTCCTGAAATGGCAGAACCAAAATCATACAGGCAGCTGTCAATCAGGAACAATGGTTTGGGATCCGGAGAGATGGCTTGGTGGTTAAGAGCTCTGGCTGCTCTACCAAAGGACTTAGGTTTGAATCCCAGAACCCATATGGTGGCTATAACTCCAGTTCCAGGGAATCTGAAGTTCAGGCACAAATGTGGTACACAAACACACATACAGGCAAAACATCCATATATATAAAACAAAACAACAATAACAAAAACAAAATAACAACAAGAACCCCNAAACAAGGCAGTGGTGGCACATGACTTTAATCCCAGCAGTTGGGAGGCAGAAGCAGGTGGATCTCTGAGTTCGAGGCCAGCCTTATCTACAGAGCAAGTTCCAGGACACCCAGGGCTACACAGAAAAACCCTGTCTTGAAAAACCCCCAAACAAACAAAAAACCCCAAACAAACAACAACAACAACAAAACCCAATAGATTGTAGCTGGGCCTGGTAGCACAATTTTTAATCCCAACACTCAGGAGGCAGAAGCCAGTGGATCTTTGAGTTCAAGACTAGCCTGGTCTACAAAGGGAGTACAAGGCCAGCCAGATACATAGTGAGATCCTGTCTCAAAAACAACAAAAAACCAAAAGAACAATAGTTTGTGACCCAGAATCACCTCAAGTCCTAAGGTAAAAGATTAATGGGAAAAACTTAAAATTGTGGGCAAATGCATGCATGTGTGCGTGTGTGCGTGTGTGCGTGGGGGGGAGAGAGAGAAAGAGTGAGTGTAAAATAAATGAATTTCTTTTGTGAAAAATAGTTATTTAAAATTATACTAGATGCTAAAACTAAAAACAGTATCTGAGGCTATCTGTATTAAAATACTGCTATTTTTAGAAAAGTACACTGAGGGAAACTCACAGCATCTAATTTATATGCAGACTGCTGAAGGAAAATGTCAGGCCCCAATCCCTGATACTTCTGAACTGACTGAAGACATCAGTGTCTTTCAGGACTCACATGTAGGGTGCTGTGGGCAGTGTCTGTTCCTTCTCTGTGAAGTGAATTGCCCCCTGATACATTCTGGAATATCAACTCATGGCACAGCTCCAAAACAGGGATGTGGGACTTCTCTCAGAAGAAGCAGCTTGCTGGAGAGAGCTTGAGGCGGGCCGATTTTTAAAGCCTTGCTTCCATCAAACTCTTTTTTGTTCTAAACTTAATTCCCCCTTGTGCTGTCCAAGTCTGCTGTTTCCTAATTCAAACCTGTCTGTTCAGGAATTCATCTCCATTTCTTTGAAATGTACCACTGATCCTTTAGTCTCTCAACAATTAGCCTAGGGGACTCAGGTCCCCAAGGTTTGCTTAATGGGGAAGGTGGTGTCACCCTCNAGGCATCACCTGACTTAAGCACCCAGTGAGATATTTAATTCCTAAAGATGCCCTTGGGAGCAGCGGCTGAAGTTATGAGAGGCCCTGTCATCAAGACCTGGGGAGAA
>LZPO01008042.1:47490-65803 GCA_001675575.1 Neotoma lepida
CACCACCGCCCGGCATTTTTGTGTTTCTTAAACTTCTGTTTTATTATTATTTTTTGTTTTATTTAGAGTTTTTTCTTTTGTTTTTGGCCAGGGTCTTTCTATACACAGCCCTGGCTGTCCTGGAATTTGCTATATGAACCAGGCTGGCCTCAAACTCAGACATCTGCCTGCCTCTGCCTCCCCAGTGCTGGGATTAAAAGTGTGTGCCACCATACCGAGCAAAACTGTCTTTCTTAAGTGTGAAACCTGCCTTATTAACATTAGGATTGCTTATTTAAGTGATATTATTTTAGAAATTGCTGTGCCTAGCAATGGAATGGACATTACCCTGTTGAACCAAAAGACTGGAATTTGCTGGGTGAAATCTTACCCCTCTGATGACTCTCCCAGCTCTCAGTGGAATTCATACTACTTGGGGTTGAGCTGTGCTTTGAACAACTGCTGTCAACATGATATCAGCACCTGTGCCTTCTTTCCATGCTTTCAGGAGGGTGGAAAAATCTCTTGGAATCAAATCAATTTCTCGAAGCACTGTTCATTTTTATAGTTCTTCATTCACTCACACAAGGAACATTCGTTGTTTTTGATGTTATAATTTGTAATTTATAATCTGACAGACTTAGGTTGTAAATTCTTTGATCTTTGAGCACTGTAATTCTTCATGATGACTTTGCAGAATACAGTATGCTCCAAGTTTTTTATTACAGAATACTTTTCTTTTTCTATGAATACTAATACTCTCTAATAATCATTCTACAGAGTACAGGTATAAAGGAAAGATCAGATGGTCTTAACTAAAACGAAACAGATAATCTGTTTTGTCCCCAATAAAGTATATCTATCTACCTACCTACCTATCTAGGTCTCCATCTATCTAATTTTTTTGAGACAGAATCTCACTATATAACCTTAGCGAGACTGGAATGGACCAGGCTGGCCTCAAACTTACAGACATCCACCTGCCTCTGCCTCCAGAGTGCTGGGATTAAAGGTGCATGCTACCANACTCAGCTAAATAAAATTCTTTAAAAATTAATAATGGAAAAAAATCTCATGTGATTAATTTATGAGATATGAATACTCTATCTTTACATAAAATAACAAAGGCAAAATCACTAAAATGAGAGGTTTGACAGGAATGTTCCATTCTCAGTTCATTCCTCAGACAAGAGGAAACAAGGTAATCACAAGTGTAACTGACAACTATGGATCTAGAAGACATAGGCCTGTCTAATCAAAAGATGTTAGAATACTCCTTCAGCCAAATGACCAGAATAAAAACAAAACCTCAGCAGCTACCTTATGTACTAGTGACAGCAGGCCATAAATAACATACAGGGAAAAAAATCTTGCAAAAGCAGCAGCAGCTGAAGTAGCTAAGGATAACATTCCTAAGAGCCNCAGAGGGCTGGAGAAGTAAAGTAGCCGCCTTTGAGGATGAGAGAAGGTCCCACCAAAGCAATGCAGAGTTTCTGCTTGGGAAGAGCAGAAACAAAAATCTCACTTAGATAAAATACAGTTCTCATGCAAATGGATCCCAGTGGGATCTTTTTCAAGGAAGCCCCTAACAATGTGATTTTAAAGTTCTTCTCAACAAGTAATAGAAAATGACAATTAACAGTTTTTGAAAAATAAAGAGACTGAGAAGGAGCCGGCCGGTGGTGGCGCACGCCTTTAATCCCAGCACTCGGGAGGCAGAGGCAGGAGGATCTCTGGGAGTTTGAGGCCAGCCTGGTCTACAGAGTGAGTTCTAGGAAAGGCGCAAAGCTACACAGAGAGACTCTGTCTCGAAAAACCAAAAAAAAAAGAAAAGAAAAAGATACCTGATGATCTCTTCTGGCTCCTTCATATGTGGGTGCACATGCACAAGTCACACACCTGTCTCTTATACACATCTAGATGTGTATAAGAGACAGGATTATTATATTCCTAAATACAATTACAATATGGTATGACGCTGGGATTATTATATTCATAAATATAATAACAATATGGTAGGTGCTGAGATTATTATATTCATAAGTATAAAACAAAGAGAAAGGTCCCAACAGACCTAATGTTTAATAACAGCCTCACATAATAGAAGGAAGACCTAGTATTATTCAGCATTGGTGTTAAAAATGGCAAAGACAAAAACAACTAAGAGCACTAAGACAAGCTTTACTTTTAAAATGGATCAGAGAATATATATTAAAGGCTTGTGCCACCATTCCTGGCCTTAAATATATAAACTTTCAAACCAAGCCTATTTAAGAGGAAAATACAGGCTACTGAGATGGCTCAGGAAGTGGATAAGGGAACTTTCCCGCAAGCCTGAGAACCTGAGTGAGACATCACACACTGAAAGTAGAGAACCAACTCCTGCAAGTTGTCTCTAATTATCACCCTTGTACCTTGGCATGCATGCCCTCTACCCTCCCAGGACTCATAAAACAAATAATGCAAAAAATAAATACAAATATTGAAAAAATAAAAGAAAATAAGTGACTATTTCTCAAGTGATTATAAACAAGGATTTTTCTTACCATAAAGTAATATATCAAAAATATAAATTGTTAGATTTAATCACAAATATTAAATACATTTACATACAAATTCTCATTAGAATGTAAAGGCAAACCTCTAACTGGAAGTGTAATTGGTAAGTGTAATTGGGGAAAATATCCAACTTATTGACATGAAAAAGACGAGCACTTGAAATGGAAATTGGGCAAAGTTCACAGAATTCACAAAGAAACAAAGATAGTAACTATTTTGCATGCTCAACCTTACCGAGCTTTCAAAAAAAGGAAATTTACTGTGATCCTGATCCTCATTTCTGGTGNGATTTTAATTTGGAATATCCTTTCTGAAAAATAGTATGTATCCATGGATATTGGCAGATATAACAATTTAGTAATACACATAAGCCTGGAAAAATAGTGGGGTGTTTTTGCATGTGTACATAGGTATGTGTACGTGTGTGTATACAGGTGCACGTGCACCTGTGTGCATATGCTTGTGAAGGCCAGAGGATGACTGTGGGTGACATTCCTCAAGGAGCATCCACCTTTAGTTTTGAGATAGGTTCTCTCATTGGCTTGGAGCTCACTGAGTAAGCTGGCTGGCCCTGGAGATTCACCTGTCTCTGCCCCTCTAATCCTAGGATTACAAATGCACAGCAGCATGCCTGACATTTTTATGTGGGTTCTGGTGATTGGAACTCAGGTCCTCATGCTTGCATGACAAGCACTTCGTAGCCTAAGCTATCTCCCTAGTTTTGTTTTGTTTTGAATGCAGTATTTATGCTCAGGCTATTCTAAGAAAAAAACTGGAAATAAAGTCTTCTGATCAAAAGTATTCATCATAGTATTATGCACAACAGTGCAAGATTAGAAACAAATGCTTCAAGCTGTGCTACAGAAAGATGCAACCATTTAAGTTGCATGGGGTGGGGTGGGTGATACATGCATGTGAGGTGCAGGACTTCAGGTGTCTTTCTCTACTGCTCCCCACGTTACTGACTTGAGACAAAATCTCTCTGAACCAGAAGCTTCCTAGTTAGTCATTTCAGCTGCCTGTCTCTACACTACTGAGGTTAGAGGTGCCTAAGAGCCATGTCCAACTTTTTATGTGGGTGTGGGGGATTTGAACTCAGGCATTCATGCTTATAAGAGCAAGTGTGCCTATCCACTGAGCCATCTTCCCAGCCCCTGCAATTACTTTTGAAGACTATTTAGTGATATTAGAAATCTTCAACAGGTTACATTAAGCTGGGGGGGGAGACATCACTTTGCTGAGTTGTATTTATCATGTAATCTCCAGCAGGACCTCTGTGTCTTTATCTGAGTCATTACTAAAAATGTAATTAGTTAAAGCTGGGAACAGGTGGAGAGTTCACTGGAGTCAGTCTCCCTCTGCTGGACCAAGGCTGNGCTTCTTAAGGCTTGATAGTTCCATTGGCTGACCCTTCAGGTATCAATGGTTCTGAGACGTTCCCTGGATACGGCTACAGAAGAGTAAGAGGGAGCTTCCAGCAGCCACTTTCCAAGTGATGTCTCAGACAGGACAACAGGATCTTTCTACTGAAAGGTGACTCAGATANATAGCCAGACTTAGGAACCAACACTTTCTTGGTCACAGTCCCAAGGTTTGAAATGTATAGTAAATGTCTTTCAGAAGTAATTGCCTAAATGAGAATTTTTTTAATTAAAAAAAAAATCTCTTTTTGGGTTAAGGTCATAGCTTACTTACTTACTTACTTGGCACATGCAGCATCCTTCATTTAAATCCCAGTGCCACAAAATCAAACCCACTACAAAACCGCCACACCAAAAAAGTCCTCTTTCCACCAACATTTATNTTGATTCTTGGCCACTTGCAAGCAGATGATACAATGAGTGGACAAGCCACAGACCATCTGGCTGTGCTGAATACTGTCACCGGTGTCACACACTAACTGCACCACAGCCTGCCCACCCTTCAAGCCCTAGTTCCACTTTGTTGTCAGTGACCAGTGGCTTTTTCTCTAGCCCTCCCCCTTCCATCCACTTATAATTGTGTTGAGGTCATGTTCTTCTTTAAGCAAGCCAGTAAAATGTCTCTAACAGTGGTTCCTCCACTCCAGTGCCCTGCCACTGAGGATTTTCTGTATTTAATTCCCACACATTACTCAACCCAACACCACCTGGCTTCCACCATCACCACTTTCTGACACAGCTCTTGCCAAGGTCCCTTTGGCTCCTGATAGATGATCCACCTACAAGCTCTGTTTTGATCCTTTCTCCCAAGAAATACCTGGTTGTTTGGACCCTTTCCTCCCTTGGCTTCTGTAGGTTCTATGAGGTTATGCAATATTTCACCTGTTTAGCAACTCCCTCACTTTTCTGCTGATAACAGCATCCAGAGGCATGACCTTTCCCTACTCTTCAGCCTTGTAGGGTTTTGTGTTTTGTCTTCTCTCTCTGCAGGATAGGTATATGAATCCCTGGGATTCAAACCAGAGACTTGCTGAAAATGCTGGAGTTTCCAAGTCCTTTCCCTACTAAATACTATATAACAGAATTTTCCCAGGGGCCTACCCTGAGAAGATTCGTCCCAGAGTCCTGGGGAAGACACTACGTCCAGCGTGAGGTATCTGAGGGAAAGGAATCTATGTGCACCATGCTCTTTTGTCCGTTACTTTATTTCTCTAAGACAAAATTCTATCTATACAGCTTCAGCTCCATCCTCACATTCAGCTCCTCTCTGTACCTACTTTGCCTGCCCTGTCACAGTTCTAACTAAGTTCCTATGTTTTCGACCTCATCTCCATCCACTGTTCCTTCATCCTCCATCTTTCCTTCCTTGCTCCTTGCTCCTGGCTCTGAGAAACTCTGCCTTCTCTTCTCTCTGGCCACACAGCTCTGCCTCTCAGGCAATCTGCTGCAGTCTTTACTGCACCTGGTTATGCAAAAGCCCTATTGTTCTGAGTCAATAGCTCTGTAATGCTACTAGGCCTGAAGGCAAGGGATGGTCTGAGCTTCATTTGCACAAGAAACAAATGCATCTACAGCTACAAATGCATCCTAGGCCCTGCAGGGGTATTAAGTCACGTAGTGGATCAGCAGTAGGTCTGAGAAGCTAAACTGTTTGCCAATATGGCCTAGTAGTATATGGGCGTACAAGAATTTCATAGTAGAAGACAGCTGATATATATTAAAAGCTAAATAANACCAAATATTCCTTGATAAATGGCTTCCTCTAGAAAAACTCCTTGACTTTTCTAGGTATAGCTTATTTTATACAGTTGAATCTCTATAATATATTCTTGCAGCCCGCTGCAACTATACATACATGTAAGTGTGGGAGGAGGGTGCTGAGAGGGGGAGGGTCTTATTCAGCCCAGCTGGCCTCAAATTTGCTGGCAGATGAGGATGACCTTGAACTCTTGCTCCTGCTGCCTCTCTCTCTCCCAAGTGCTAGGATTATAGGCATGTATCATCACACCTGTTTTATGTGGTACTAGGGATGAAACCCAGAGCCTTTGCAGGCTAGAGAAACACTCTATCAACTGATCTATATCCACGGCCCCTAAATACTGTATCTAAAATAGTACTTTCTAAGTTTAATATACAATATTAAGCATTNGTTTTTTTCCTTTTATGTATGAGTGTTTTACATTTGTAAATATAAGTATGCATACAGTGCTTGTGGAGGCCAGAAAAGGGTGTTAGATTCCCTGGAACTGGAGTTATAGATAGTTGTAAGCCACCCTGTGGATTCGGGGAACCAAACCTGGCTCCTCTAATAGCAGCCAATGTTCTTAACCACTGAACCATCTCTCCAGTCATTATTTTAAAAGAAATGTTTGCCATACATTTATTTTATCAACCCAAGTATTATGAGTGATGAATGTTTATTGACTGACAAGCGATATACAAGGAGAAACAAAACCACAGGGACTCCTTGGTAGCTATTTGTGTTCCCTCANCCTCACATTTACTCTCTAGTTCTCTTTTTTCTTTTGTTCCTTTAGCTTATTTCCACTTTGTTTTCTTTCTGGAATACATTTTTTTTTGTTTTAAATTAGCACACACAGATGCACAAATTACTTGTCTGGCACTAATTACAGGATTATGGAAATTAGAATTACAGGTTGCTTCATACTGGAAGAATGTTTTTATTGGTTTGCTTTTATTTTTCATTTCTAGCGATTGAACCCAGGACCTTGTGCATGTTAGGCAAGCGCTTCACTGCTGAGCTACATCCCAATCCCAACTGGAATGCTATCCATATGTTAGAAAACCTACTCTTCTAAAGAGTAGGTCCCTGTTTGATTCACTCTCGAAGTTGTATAATCAGTGCCACTACCCAATTTCAGAACATTTTCATCACTCCAAAAAAGAAACCACATACCCACGATCAATCTCTCTTCGCTGCTTTTGCACATGAGTATCCAGTTGTCCCAGCACCATCTGTTGAAAAAGCTATTCTTTTCCCATTGAACTGTCATGATATCTGGTCAAAAACCAATTGATCATTAATAGGAAGGTTTATTTAGGGCTCTCAGGTGTGTACCACTAATCCGTCTAGCCTTCTGCTAGTGCCACATTGTATGGTTTTCAGTAATTACATGATAAATTCTAAATCAGGAAATGTGAGTCCTCCAAACTTTGTTCTTCTTCAGGGATGCTTTTTTGCAATCCTGAGTTCCCAAGAATTATAGAGTCAGCCTGTCAATTGCTGACCCAAACAAACAATTAAAAAAAAACACAAAGATTTTAATAGAAATTATTTTGACCCTGACAATCAATTCAGGTATACTGGTTGGGTATGGTGGCACAACNTATAGTCCTAGAACCCCAGAGGCAGAAGTAGGAGAACTACCACAGGTTTGAGGCTATCCTGGGCTACATAATGGGTCCAGGCCACCAATATATACATTGAGACTCTGTCTCAGAAAACAAACAGCAGTTCAGGAGCATTGCCATCTTAACGTGGCCTCCAATCTGCAGATAGGGGTGGTTTCCACTTAGGTCTTCTTTAATTTCTTTTAGTAATGACTCTAATTTCAATGCAGAAATCTTGCACTTCTTTTTGTTAGGCTTATTCCCAGGTGTCAATACTTTATCCATTTTGGATGCTATCACAAACAGTTTTGTTTGCTTAATGTCACTTTGAGACTGTTCAAGTCAACAGAAATGCAATAGATTTCTGTTTCTTATCAAGATTTTTTAAATATAAAGACCGTGTGGTNTGCAAACGGTTTCACTCTTTTCCAGTCTAGATGCAGTTTGTGCCTTTTACCACCTGTTGCCCTGCTCTCTGCCCCTTTAAAACCTACCTAGTTTCTTTTTTTCAGTTCTGGGGATTGAGCCTGGGACCTCGCACATGCTTGGTAAGCACAGAGTTAGCCCCAGTCCACCCCATGTAGTTTCTAAAGTCACTTCTTCTTTTCTCATTAGAATAAATTTTTGGGGGGGAAGGTGCCAGGGTGCAGGAGGAAGAGAGGAAGTAGAACCCTTAAGAGCAGAAGTTGCAATTTGTAGTTCTAATTGATTTCCGGGGAACCTCCCATGTTTCACAGTGGAATGATTTTGCTTTATAGCAGCTGGGCCCAGTGATTTTTTTTTCCTGGAGGAACTTCTGAAGTTGAATTTTTAATAGGTTTATTTTTAATTGTGTATTGGGGGGGGTGCACCTGTGAATGCAGATGGCCATGAAGTCCAGAAGAGGTCACTGATTCCCTGGAGCTAGTGTTACAGGTGGTTGTGAGCCACCTGATGTGTGCACTGGGAACCAAACTCCAAGCTTGGGTTTTCTGGAAGAGCACTGAGTGCTCTTAACTGCTGAACCAACCCATGAAACTTTTCCTTTCCTTTCAAGCTTTGGACATAATCCTGGATAAGCCCAACACCTGCCCTTCCTCGACTATTAAAATCAAAGATGATATGGTCACTTTCACCAGTGCCAATCCCTTCTTCTCTGGACAATTTTTCCTTGCCTGTCAGAAGCAGACTATTTAACAGTTCTTACTATATATCCTGAATTTTGAGAAATAAAATAACCAGACAATAGAGCTGTCAGCTGTTCTGCCTTTACCCTAAAGAGACTTTGACAAATATCTCTACCACATCTGAAGCCTCCTCTAGCCTTTCAATGCTAGATGATCTACACGAGATTGTACCAATCTGTTCTTTCCATTTAACCTCAACCTCACTCTTTTAATTTGCCCTCTTCCTGGCACTTGGCCCCTCCTGGTGATCACCCATAAAAGAGTGAGCATATTTTCTTGANGCCACAGGCTCTTCAGGCATCCCACCTAGGAGACCTTTCCATCAAAACAAGGGACACACTTAGCTGCCTCAGTTCTGATGAATGTCCTGGCCCATCACATACAATGGAACTCCTGGTTTCTCCAAAGCAAGAGAGAGAGAAAAACAGAGTTTCATTAAAGATGTGAGGTGCATAGCAAAGTCTGTGTTGTGNATTACGTTGAAGAGGAACATTTCCCTCCATGACACTGCAACTCCTGTGCTGGTCAGAAGGAAAAGAATCTGTGACTTTATAGACAGGTCCCTTCCCCAAGTCTGAGTGAGCACTTTGTGCTCACAGCTNGAAGCAAAGCACCCAGGTCCCTAGGCAGGCCCTACCTAAAGCAGGGTCCAGGAAGGCCAGCTCTGATAGCCTCTCCTGTTGACTACTCCAAGTGCCCGCGTCTCCAGGACAGCTGCCCTCTGTTTGAGGCTTTCCTCCAGAAACCAAACACTTCCTCCTACTCTACTCTAAAATCAATTGCAGATGCCACAAGTGTAGCTTTATCCAGCTTCCTGTCCACAGTGATCTTCTAATCCCCAGGTCCACTTTGGGCCATTGGTTTAATGACAAAGCCACTTGGCCCAAGCTTCTGGTTAAGGTTATTCTTCCCTTACCTTTGAGTTGTAGCTCCTACTGAGTTCCAGCTACTAAGAAGTGCTTAACTGGGAGGTATAGCCATGAGTCAAATCTCAGAACCCATCTTCACACTATTCCACAAAGCTTTTCCTAATCAATGAAGCAGAGAAGAGTGAGAATATAACAAAATAATCTGAAGTGGGGAAAGTGATACACGTTCCTTCCAACTGAGTTGTCCTCTCCTATCTCAGGCCTGTTTATTAGCCAGGCTATGGACACTATCTTTGGACTAGACAGTATAGCATCAAGGAAAGGCTCCCTAACTATGCATAGGTACAGTGAGGCCCATGGCAGAGAAAAACAGGAGGAAATGGTGGGGCTGCTATGAACCTGCCACCAGTACATTTTAACAATGTTATGCTCTTATTTGCTCTAAGCTTAAAAAGTTCTCTCCCCACTCTTGTAATACTTTACTATCCCAATAATTCACAACTGCTACTACTAAGACCTTAAACGGACCATCTGTTTGCCATCTATTTTGTTTTTGTTTCTTAAGTTTTGTTGTTGTTCTTATCACTGTTGTTTTGTTTTGAAGACAGGATCTTTTGTTGTAAGGTTATCCTAGAATGCCTTATGTAGCCCAGGCTGGCCCGGAAGGCACAACACCCCATGCCTCAGTTTCCCAAATGCTGGGATTACAGGCAAGCACCATCATAGCCAGATACTTGTCATCTTTCAAGGAGCCAGTTACTGTAATATATATCTACCTTCATTTCTGAGGTAATATATTCAACACTATTTTCAGCTTATTAAAAAGCATCAAATGAAACAATTCCAAAATTATTTTCCCCACTTTTCTTTTATATTTCAAAACAGTGTATTTCCTTTGCTGAATTCATTCACAGTGTATCCACAGGCCTGGATTTAACATATTTCTTATAGTAACAACTATTTGTTGGAACTATGTAGGTCACAAGACTGAAGAAAAAGAGGTCATAACAGAAATGGCATGTACCCCAAAGACAGATGCAGTTTTCTGAACACCTGTTGAACAACAAATGATGATGAGAGTGTTCCGATTTCCAAAATTCCGAATCCAAATCCTAAATGTTGAGTCACTTTGCTTCGACTGACAGGAGCTTGAACTCAAAAAAGAAAAAGGAAAAAAGAAAAAAAAGAAAGAAAAACCCTCCCCCCAAACAAAACAAAACAAAAAACAAATCTTCCCAAAGAAAGGGAGTTGTTTTGTTTTGTTCTGTGAGACAGGGTTTCTCTGTGTAGCCCTGGCTGTCGTGGAACTCACGCTGTAGACCAGGCTGGCCTCGAATTCACAGTGATCCTCCTGCCTCTGCTTCTTGAGTGCTGGGATTAAAGACGTGCGCCACCACCACCCGGCTAAAAAGGAGTTTTAATATACGGGTTGCTTTAGAAATAAGATGCCTTATTAAAAAAGCAGTCTGTTTCATTGTAAATTATGTCTCATCGAGTCACTTCAGAAGAAGCTATGTGACTAGAACCGCAGGGCAAGCACGGTTATTGCTTCCGGATGCTTCCGGAGACAGAGCGAGCGTGGACAAATATTTTCAGTTTGTCAAGGGTGAAGAAATGGAAACTAACAAATAGTAACCTGACACTCGCCTTCGTTCCACAGGCTGGTGAGGCGGCTACACTGTAGACTAACTTCCTATAGACCATAAAGCTGAAGGATGGCAGCTGCTGTGGCGGCGGAGGGTGGCACGTAAAGGCATGGCAATACCTCCACCGTGGCATTCATTCATTGTCACTGTGATGGAATCTTACTTCTCCAACTAGGTCCCGCACACCTTCATTCTCACTTCCAGCCCTAAACTGCACTGATGATGCTCTCTAGAGCCTCGCCCTCCCTCCCTCTCCCGTGCTCNCAGGCCAGGGTGACAGGCTCGAGGAAGGCCTTGGCAGCAGCAAGGAAGGGGGGCTCGCAGCACCGTGCTCAGGGGAGCCTCGCACGACGAGAGCCCGTCGGGGTCGGGAGAGGCGACGGGCCACCGAGCTCGGCGTGTAACCTGAGGGCCGACGGTGTGCAGGCGGAGGGGCAGCGAGCCTGCGCGGCGAGTTACCTGATGAAGGTGGTCTTGCCCGTGCTGTACTGGCCCACCAGCAGGATCATGGGCTTGTTTTCGAAGTCGGCGTCCTCCAGCGCCGGCGAGTGGAACTCATGGAAGCGGTACGCCTCCTCCAGCGGCAGCACCTTGCGCTGGTAGAGCGAGCGCAGGCCGCCCGTCACCGTCTGCACCGCGTCCATGCCGCCCGAGCGCTCGCGCCCGCCCGCCTGCCGTCCCATCCAGCTGAACATGCTGCCGCCCGCCAACTCGCCGACCGCCGCGCTCCACTCAGACCCTGCGTGGCTCGATCTCAGCGCCTGGGTAGCTCTCGCCGCCGCCCGCTCCCGGGCCCGCCCCCCTGCCGCGACGACCAATCATCAGCCGCTGCGTCACGGGCGGGCGCTCATTATTCAGAAGCGCTCTCAGGTCCTTCCTCATTGGGCGTGTGCCAGCGAGGAGTGGAGGCTCTAGCCAATGGAAAGGCGTGTCTTAATAAATTATTGATGACGACATCAGTCTAGAGGGCTAGGCGAGGAGAGGGAGTAGCCCAGGCTGGGTGGCNNGGGCGCGTCTACCCGGGTACATCCTTCTGGCCAGGTGGCGTCGGCTTCCGGGCAAGTCTTAGCTGGCAGGAACGAACCACCGGGGGCCTCCCTTCTGGAACTCGACTCATCCTAAGCTTTTGGACATGGATACTAGAGACGGAAAATTCAGAAAGTTGACAGACAGGTTCGTTTTCCGCTGGCAGGNTATTACCGTGTTTACTGCCAAAGAGACTCAGGCTCACCGATATAACTGGCAAATTTTGAAGGAGAGGAAATAAACTTCGATCTATTTGCGTGGATATTTCTCCTGCCTCCACTGAATTCTGGATCAATTAAAGGCGCCTTTTCTCCTTGGTTTTATTTGATTTTCTAAAGCATGGAATCCTCATTATTACAATCTAATTTCAACACTGATATACACCAGAGCTGTTGTCAGCTCCTCTCCGCCCCCTTTCCAGTCTAAAACCAACCTAGACACTGGTAGAAATAATTGACCATCACCTGTGTATCCTAGGTGAGAAATGCTCCAGCGCGTTTTCAGCGTGGTCAATGAGGTCAGTTGCATAGGAATAACCCGAGAGGCTTGTTAAAATACAGACCTTTAGTTCTCACTACATACCTACTAACTTAAAATGTTGAGAGATGGAGCTCAACAAGTGTCTGCAGGTGATTCTTGTGTGCATAAAGTTTGGAGAAAGAGCGTGCCTGAATTTGTTTGTTTGTTTGTTTGTTTGTTTTTGTTTTTTGAGACAGGGTTTCTCTGTGTAACAGAGTCCTGGCTGTCCTGGAAGTTGCTTTGTAGAACAGGCTGGCCTCGAACTCACAGAGATCCTCCAGCCTCTACCGGGATTAAAGACATGAGCCATCATGCCCAGCTCATGAATTACTTCTTGAACTTAGAAGAAATGCAAAGCTGATTCGTGAGGTAGTTGTAAAAGCGCATTTTGAACGATCACCCAGGTGTTGCCAGTGCAGTGCAAGTGTTTATGACAGCTTTGTTCACTAAAACTTGGAAGAAACCAAGGTGGCCTTCAGTAGACAAATGGATAAACTATGGTATATCCAGACAAAAAGCTGCTGGTCTATGAGGTAAATTTATTAGTGAGGTTTCTGGATACAAGAGCCAGCTATGTCTACTTGCCAGAAACAACAATTGGACACTGAAGTGGAAAATCTGCATCCCTTGGAATAGCACCAAAACTAACAAATGTTTAGAGCTAATTCTAATCAAATGTACCAGATCTATATGCTGAGAACCACAATATATTTCTAAGAAAAATGGAGGCCTAACTATATATTGCCTACATCATGTCCCTGGGCCAGAAGACTCAACATTAAGACCAGTTTCCCCCAATTCAGTTAATAATCCTAATAAAAATCTCAGCAGGTTTTTGCTTTAATCAAAATTAACAAAATGATTCTAAATTTCATATGGTGAATGTGAAGGTCCCAGAATAGACAAAAAAAAATGTAAAACATAACAAAAAACATAACAAAAATGGAGCTCTTATATTACCCAATTTCAAGACTAATAAAGCTACAAAAATCAAGACAAGGTGTTATTAATGCAAAATTATCTAATAAGCATAAACTAATGACATTTCGGCAACAGGCTTTTGTAGGCTTTCTTGACTTATGACATCACAGTTTAGTTTATGTCAGACACTCCATGATGCTCACACAGTGCCTAACCTTGCATTTTCAGAACGTGCCATCATTTAGTGATGAATTACCATATCAGTGGAACAGAGTCTAGAAAGAGACCTACACCTACATGGCCAACTGATTTTTGACAAAGTACACAGACAATTTAATGGATAATTAAAATTCTGTTTGTTTTTCTTGTTGGAGCAGAGTCCCATGCACCCAAGCTGGCCTTAAACTCACCAGATACATGGGAATAACCTTGAACTCATCTTGATTCTTTTGCCTCTGCCTCCAAGTAACAGGCATATGTTACCAAGANTGGCTAAGAAAGTCTTTTATATAAACAGTTTAGAATATAGATGCTTAGCATGTATGAAGCATGCTACCACCACCACCAAACANGACCACATATAGTTCTAGAACAATAGGATACCTGTATAAAGAAACATGAATTTTGATCCAGGCCTCATACCCTATGTTCAAATTANCTCAAAAATGAATTCTAGAGCTAAAAGTAAAATTTACAAATTATAAAAGTTCTCAAAGAAAACATAGGAGAAAATCTGTGTGGTTGTAAGGTAGGGAAACTTTTCCTAGATAACACCAGAGGGACATCCATATAAAGAAAATTAGTTGATAAACTGGATTTCACCAAACTGAAGAATGTCTCACCTATGAAGGAACTATGGGAAAGGTAAGGTGCAGAGTTGGAGAATATATTTACAGATAACATCTCACAAAGGCTTATATCCAGAATGTATAGACCTTTAAAAATTTAATAACAAGGTGTTGAAGAGATGGCTCAGTGGCGAAGAGAACTAGCTCTTCTTCCAGAGTCCAGATTTAGTTATCCATACCACATGTCGACTCAGGGACCCAACGCCCTCTTGTGGCCTCTGTAGGCACTGCATNCACATAGTGCACACACATACAGGCAAAACACATAACAAATAAGGAAAAAGTTTTAAACAGAAAAACAAATTTTAATAATGAAAAAGTTTCAACAGACACTTCACAAAAACGTGACATGTTTAACATCATTAGTCATTAGGGAAAGGAAAATTAAAACCACAAAAGACATCACAATATACCTAATAGATTGTGTAAAATTATCAAGACTGTACAAATTTGTTGGTGAGAAGTTGTAACTGTCTTATACAACTTGTGGGAATGTGAAATGACCCGACGCCTTTGGGAGATGTTTGGTTATTTCTTGGAAAGGTGAACACACACCTATCACATGATCTAGTGGGAAGAGTGAAGGAAGGGTTGTAAAGAGGAGAGAGAAGAACATAGGAGAAACCTTTTGGGGATGAAAGATGACCTTCATGACATTGATTTTGGTTATAGTTTCACATTTGTACACATAGGACGTTAATCATATTATGTACTTTNTTTAAAAATACTTTATTTTACATATGCGNATGTTTTGCCTGCTTATGTATCTGTGTACCACATGTATGCAGTACACAAGGAGGCCAGAAGAGGGCATGAGATTCTGCAGAGACTGAAGTTAACAGCTGGTTGTAAGCCACCAAGTGGGTGCAGGGAATTGAACCCAGGTACTTTGCAAGAACAACCAATGCTCTTAACTACTGAGCCATCTCTTCAGACCCCCAAATTATGTACTTTTCAATCCATGCAGGTGGTTATATGTCAGTCATTCCTTGATGAGTTGCCAAAACTTCATATATTTTTTGATTCAGGAACCTGAGGAATAATGAATATAAAACTTTATCTGAGGGGATGTTTATTATCATTTNTAATACTGAAAAGCTACAACTAGCTGTCTCCCCACAGAGTTAAACAAATGGTGGCTTCCTATGCAGTTATTGAATGTTGTGAATATTAGTTACCTGAAAAAAATCATAGCATTTTGGATTAGGGTTGTAGCTCAGTGGGTGGCACATGATGTAGCATGGGTGAATCTTTGAAGGTATTCTGTGGTGAAGATGCCAGCCACAGAAAGGTGACTATAGTAGGATGTCACTTTTGTGGAGGTTTCTAAAGTAGTCAAGTTCATAGAAACAGGAAGTAGAGTGGTGGTTGCTAGAAGTTTCGGGGAGGAGGAAATAGGGTATTGTTCAATGGGTATAGAGTTTCCATTTTGTTAGCTGTAAAAGCTAAAAGAGCTATTGACAACAATGTGAAATGTGCACTTCTGCTGAGNTGTGTACTTAAAAATGGCTTAAGAGAATGAATTTTGTATTGTATGGTGTTGTGTTTATTTTGTTTTTTGGGACAGGGTCTTTTTTTAATAGATTTAATTTTATATGTATGGATGTTTTTGTCTGCATGTTTGTTCACCACGTGTGTGTCTACTACCCACAAAGGCCAGGAGAGAGTGTCAAATTCCCTCGAACTGGAGTTACACATGATTGAGCACCATGTAGGTGCTGGTGTTGGGAATTGAACCTGGGTTCTCTGGAAGAATGACCAATGTTCTTAGNTTCTGAGCCATCTCTTGAGCCCTATATGATGTTTTAAAAACTACAACTTGGCCAAGCAGTGGTGGCGCACGCTTTTAACCCCAGCACTTGGGAGGCAGAGGCAGGTGGATCTCTGTGAGTTTGAGGCCAACCTGTTCTACAGCATGAATTCCAGGATGGTGAGGGCTGTTACACAGAGAAACCTCATCTCAGAAAAAAAGCAAAACAAACCAAAAACTACAACTTTAATTTTTTTTATTTAGTGGTTGAACAGGATTTTATATTTTTATTTAAAGAATTTTAAAGTACTCAAGAAAAACGATAGAAGTGATGAACCCCCAAATTGTAATGCTCCCAGAGTGTGGGAATACACAACCTTAGTTTTCTCTTTATGGGCTTTAGAATTTTTTCAAACTTTACAGAAGAATCACATTCTTGTTTTACAAGCAGGAAAGAAAAGTAAGGAAGAAACATAAATGAATTGCCTTCAGTCCTTCAAAAAAAAAAAGGAAAGGAAGTCCTGCTGTGCAGCCCTCCCCCCAGCACCCATGGTGCCCGCCCTTCCCTTCTCTCCCTCTGCTTCCTGCAGCTGCCCCAGGAGCAGATTCTTGCTCTCACTAAGTCCTTGACTTAGAGGAGGGGTGACTGGTCCTCTCTGTTGTCATCTTGCATCCGATTATAAACTGCGGTTCTCCTTTGGTTTGCTTTCTTCCCATTCAACAGTCCCAGTTCCACTCAGCTTTTCCTCTGAAGCCAGCTGTTTTCCGAAGCTAATCCTATGACTTGCAGTTCTACAGGGAGGCCTGGAAATTTGCTGTGCTATATAATCCTGGAAAAAAGTAGCCTGATAATAAGATTCTCAATTCTCTTTGCTGTATGGAAAAATAATTAAAAAAAATAATTATACAATTTTATTAGCACAATGGTCATTGTATAAAGTATGCCTTTCATTATATTTTGTGTATGTGGGATGTGTGTGTTCTTGTGGATGCATGTCCACATGTGTGCATGTGTATGTATAAGTCAAAGATGGATGTCAAGTGTCTCTCTCCATTGCTTTCCACCTTAGTCTTTGAGACAAGGTCTTTCATCGAACCTGGAGCTCACTGATTCACTAGGCTGCCTGGCCAGTGCGTGCCCCCCTCCCTGCTCCCCCCCACAAAGTTACAGTTGTGCACTTAAGCATCTAGCCTTTGTGGGGATGCTAAGGTTCCAAACTCAGGTCCTTGTGGCGTCTCTNCAGCCCCTTCTGACATTTTCACACTGTACATCATGTACTTGGCTCACATTCATCCTCTCATGCCCACTTGTCCTTCCCCTTCTCTCCACTGCACTTTTTCCTCTTCCTAAATGGTCCTTATTCTATCTTCATACTTCTTCTTAAATCTAGATTCTGGGGGCTGGAGAGATGGCTCAGTGGTTAAGAGCACTGACTGCTCTTCTTAGAGGACCTGAGTTCAACTCCCAGCACCCACATGGCAGCTAACAACTGTCTGTAGCTATAGGTCCAGGGGACCTGACACCCATTGCAAAATACCAATGCACATAAAGAGGTAAAAGTAAATTAATTAAAAAATATATAGATTCTGTGTATGGGAGACAAATGTAGTATTTGTCAAAGTTCTATCGTTCTTGTGGAAGGGTTTTGCCCTTACTCCTTAGTCACAGGTTTGTCTTGGGTTCTGTTCAATGGCTGGCTGTAGATGCTGATCAAAGCAGAGTGNCTTAAAGGCCTTGGAGGAGAGAGTGGCTTCTTTGGCCTGTGAAGAAAGCCCCCATCACGCTCAAACCCTATTCTAATTTCTCTGTGGCCACTTTTCTATGTCACTGAGGTCACTCAGAATGTAGTTAGTAGGGTATAGGTGCCCAGTAGGTACTTCAGGGAAGACACTTTTAGTAAGATAACTCTGACTTTGTACTTGGGCACATTGCCATGTAGGTAAAAAACTAAATATTCCAGGCTCCCTGCAGGCAAGTGTGGTCATATGACTAAGTTCTGTGTCACAGTTATGTGAGCCCAAGGTGTAGGGCTTCCAGGAAGTCTTCTTAACAGGAAGGAATTTGATTTTTTTCCTCTTTCTTTTGGGCGTGGTGGGGAAAGAGATGTTTTGAGACAGGGTTTCTCTGTGTAGCCCTGGCTGTCGTGGAACTCACTCTGTAGACCAGGCTGTCCTGGAACTCACAGAGATCTGCCTGCCTCTGCCTCCCAGAGTGCTGAGATTAAAGGTGTGTGCCACCATGCCTGGCTCTTGATTTT
>LZPO01008042.1:72950-83200 GCA_001675575.1 Neotoma lepida
TAATAATAATAATAATACCACCACTGGTCACTTGTTTAATCATATGGAGGTCCTGTGATTACATGGACCCTGAGATTATTTTGAAAACAAGATATTACAAACTCGTCAGGATTGTTTTCAGCTGAAAAATGGCCAAGTGCATCCAATGCTTAAAAGCAATAATAAAACTGCCGTTCATTGAGTTCGAGAAAACTCCAAGTCCCAGCATGTGAGAGCCAGGGGTTGCCAGTGAGGTTTGGTTCTCTGGCCCTGCATCATGGTACGCGACTGAAGCTCCTCTCATGCAGCCTCAGAGTGTGTCGGCAGAGCACATCCTCCCATGTGACAGCTACACAGGTCTCTAAGGTAGTGCCACTGACTCTGTGACAGCTGAGGAGCAGCTGGGGCTGGTGCTGTGTCTGCTGTACTTGCCTTGGTCTGGGATCCCGCACAGTAATTGAGGTGAATGATGAGGTCAATTTTTCTCTCTGGCCTAAGGAGGGGCGCGTAGCTGGAGTTGACAAAAAATGCGGTGTCCAGCAGGTTCAGATGTTTCGTAAACTGTGTCAGCTGGTTTGGGAAGGTGTCCAGCACTGTGTCTGAAAGTCAAGCCTTCTAGTTAACATCCTACCTGGTGNCCTGATGTCAGCTATCAGTGGGGTGGAGGCACTGATATGGCCAGAGTACCCTGCTTGGAGCTTTCTTTCTTCAGCCTGGGTCTCTAGCCTCCCACATTCTCTCTAGGACACTGAGTCCTACTTCTCTGGGTGGACTGACATATAGCAGCATGCTCTTGAGGCCTTAGCAAGTCTTCTATGGGTTATGCACACAAACCTGCCATGACCCATCTGTAGAGCTTGTGGAGAAGCAGGGGCTTAACATCCTATCAACTAGGGATACCCATGGACCCAGAGCCATCTGCTCGTTTTGCTCCAGAAAGGGAGCAAAAGAAAGAATAATAGTCCAGACTGAAGGACTTTGNAGGCTGTGGCCACATAAAACATTAAAGATTTCTATGTGGTAGGAGAGGAGGCACACGAGACCTTGTCCCTAAAGCCTTAGCAGGGAGAGGCACACAGAATCAAAGCTATGAGAGTGTGGTTTAAGGCCTGGGGCTGTGAGGCTGAGCTAGGCTGTACTTGCTTAACTGCAATGGGTGCACCAATCACAGTGAAAGATGTCTCCAAAAGATACTGCCAAAAGAGCTCACATCTCTCCATTTGTACAGTGGGGCCAACTTCTGCAGCTGTGATTGTTGCTCAGATAACGNAGTTAGTCAATTAACTAATGCCTGCATTGCCCCCTGCTGGGAGAGCCATATTCATTCAAGCCCTCAGCCACAATGGACTAGCCCCACCCCNTGACCCCCTCGCCCAAGCCAGCTGTGTTTCTACCCATTAACATGACCAGAGGAGACCATCTTTCTCTATGGCAACTTCAATACCTAGTTTTACTTCCTCCCAACAGAGGCAGTCCTGGAGAAGCACCCACGTTCGGATACCTTTCCACATAGAGAACTGTTTGTTCTGTAAGTAGTCAGTGTGCAGCTGCATCCCGTACAGGAAGTTGTGAAACTCAGACACTTGGGGCCTGTGTGTGAGGATTTCTCGGAAGGTGTTGGACAGCCACGATGCTGGGATCACTACTGTGGTCTCCAAGGGGTTAGCATCACATTTAGGGATTTCAGGCAGGAGTGGATCATCTTCTGTAGGGGGAAGGGATGGAGGGCAGGTTACAAGAGTCGGGGTAGCACCTGATTGCTTGAGCCATGAGAGTGAGTCATTCTAAGTGAGGCTCACACCTTCTTCCCAAGCTCTGGTTCTGAACCCAAGAGGACTCAGGACATAGGTATGAGACAAGGGTGGGGAGGATATGGAGAGAGAGAAAGAAGATACCCAGAATGAAGGCTCCAGAGAGGATGGTGAGCCCAGAGGGTTTTTTTTTTTCCCCTCTGTGCTTACAGATTCCCTAGGACCATCAGCTCTCTGAATGTTGGAGGTATCCTTCTGGGCCTTGGCACAAGTACCACCTATAGCCACCCTGCCCCCACCCCTGCCAGCAGTGAAGGAAAATGCTTTAGCCCAACTGTCTTCCCTTGTCCGGATCACAGGGATGATGTAAAAACAGTGACAGGCNACCAGTTCTTAGTTCATGATCCATACANTATAGATCCGTTACCCAAGAGGGGAAACCAGGCTGTCACCCACCAATGTCATGCAGTTTCTCCCTTGTCCACCTGTAGAAAAACTCCTCTGAGGTGTGGGATAAATTCCAGGCATCAAGCAGGTTCAGGGAGAAGATGCTACTCCACAAACCTAGAGAAGCAGAGAAGCCATGAGCAACATTTCCCAGGCTCCCTGCCCCCACACCCAAATCTCACTGGTCCAGCCTTAGCCTAGCTGCCTACTCTANGCCAGACTGCTTGCAGNTGGGATGGACTTGGATTTCTGTCTCCCACTGAGGAGTTCCATGCAATGTCTGATGGTGTCAGTCCTTGGCTCTTTTTCTCTCTTCCCTCAGTGCAGGGAGCAGGAGGGTGCTTAAGACACAGCCNCAGCAGGGGGCTGACAGCTGACAAGCGCAGGCTTTGAGTTCAAACCCAGTTCCACCCTTGCATTAGTTCACACTGAGAAAGCACTTAAGACTGTCTGGAGTGCAGTAAGCCTTGATACACACAAGGCTAGCTCTTCTTTTCTTTTGGTTTATTTACTATGTATACAGAAGAGGGCGCCAGATCTCATTACAGATGGTTGTGAGCCACCATGTGGTTGCTGGGAATTGAACTCAGGACCTCTAGAAGAACAGTCAGTGCTCTTAACCTCTGAGCCACCTCTCCAGCCCCATAAGGCTAGCTCTTATGTTTTAATGTAAAATTTATATAATAATACTATAAGGTTATATAAAAATTTATAAAATAATACTATGAAATAATAATAATAAAACCAGATATGGTGGTTCACATCTGTAATCCCAGTAGGAAGGCTGAAGCAAGAGGAGTGACAAGAATTTGAAGCTAGCCTAGGCTAAAGTGTCAGGCCTACCTGGGCTACAGAGTGAGACCCTATCATAACAAGCCAATCCTAACAATTATATTCTCTATTTAAATTTCTCACAAGGACCTGAGAAAACAGGTCCAGAGAAATTAGGCAATTTAGGCAACTTTGCACGGCTAACGAGTGAGGAACCAGGGTTCAAGTTGAACTATAGGTTTCAGAACCACATGGGCTCTAGATCAGCGGCTCAGGAGAGAGGAAAGAACTGTGTGCTGTGTGTTGTAGAATATTATTTTAAGATGTTAAATTTGTTTATGTTGTGGAACATTTGTTTAATGATACAAAGATGTGTTGCATTTGTTTGTGTTGCATTTATTTAACTCTGTGAAGCTGTGTTACTGTGCCTATCTAAAACATCTGATGGTCTAATAAAGAGCTGAACGGCCAATAGGAAGGCANGAGAAAGGATAGGAGGGGCTGGCAGGCAGAGAGAATAAATAGGAGAGATCTAGGAGTGGGCAGGTGAGGGAGAGGATGGGAGAAAGATGGGGGGAGGGAGGAAGACAGGAGGATGCCAGGGGCCAGCCACCCACACACAGCCAGCCATGGAGTAAGAGTGAAAGTAAGCTATACAGAAGTAAGAAAAGGAAACAGCCCAGAGGCAAAAGGTAGATGGGATAATTTAAAGTTAAGAAAAGCTGGCAAGAACAAGCCACGCTAAGGCCAGGCATTTATAAGAAAGATTAAGCCTCTGTATGATTTATTTGGGAGCTGGGTGGTGGGCCCCCCAAAAGAGTAAAGAATAATAAGAATAAAAAATAACCAACAACAGCTGTGTAGACTTTATAGAAGAGATGGGACTCGAGTTAGACTTTCTGCAATGGGTTGCTTTAGAGTAAGTGGAATATAGACATCCTATTTAAATAAAAGAAGTTTAAATAGCTGTTCTTGAAGCTATAAAGATAGGCTTATTTCCTGAGGCCATTTTTTTCTTTTTATCAGATGAGACTCTGAAGCAAAGACTGGATGTCATAGTAGACCCATGTGCACAGTGACTAGGCTTCTGAGGAACCAGGGAGCAAAGACCAGGAAACTGGGCTAGGCTTTCCCAGTGGCTCTGTCCTTTCTGCTGGGGTCCCCCTCTGCCTGGGATCTGAGGGGTTGAGTCTTCCTTGGAAGTAGGCACACTGCTGCCTGGAGCCAGACAGGGGGAAAGGCAGGGCAGTGGTTTTTAACAGCCTTCCATACCCAGGCTGCTTCTGAGCAGACCCTAGATAGACCACAGGAGACCAGGGTCCTGGGAGAGTCCTGGAGGGTCCCTTTACTGATGTCTCTCTGGGCCTAAAGGGCTGCAGGAAGATTAGGGCAGGCACAATCNGGAAGTAGGTTCAGGAGTCCCTCCTGGATTAATGAGATGTGGCAGAACCAGGAAGTTTACGGCTAACCAAGGCAACCAGCGCTGGGACAAGATTCTCCTTGTCATTCCCCTAGTCAAAGGTGGCCTGGGCAGCAATAGGGCTGAGTATCCTAGGGAGTCACCTAGCATGTAGCACATCTCTGGCTCAGGGATCCTCTTCATCAGCCGCCCCATGAAGAACTCGGAGCCAAATAGTTCGGTAGGGACGAAGGCCCCATACTTCTGCATGCCCACCTCGTAGGGGGAGAACTCGAACCATTCTGTACACAGGGAGCAATATCAGTCTCAGGTTGGGGAGCTAGCCACACAGCCCTTCCCCCAGCCCACCAGTGGTGTCTCCAAGGCCAAGGGGAGCTTGGAACTGCAAGCCGCAATTCTGCTGTGGAACACAAGGGGGCATTTGATGCTGGACAAAACAGCTCTGCAAGCTGTTAGGCTCAAGGTTCTGCTCCTTAAAGCTAGGTAAACAGGGACAAAAACTGAACCTTCTAGGCTTCCCTTTGGGCAGCCTAAAAAAAACTTAAGAGTCTCATCCTTCACTACCATTTCCCACTGACCCATCAGATAAGCCCTGGCAAGCTAAGAACACTGCCCAGGGGAAATCGCCCCCATTCATGAGGGAGAGTTCTTCAGCTGTGGGGCACTATTTCTTGATGTGGAGATTGGCAAAGTGTGTGCTGTACCCGCTAAGAAGGGACCCCCCTCCTAAGTCACTAGCCACCAGTGTTACCTCTGAAATCCTGGTTGCTTACATCATCCTTGACATTGATGGTGAGGTAGATGGGCAGAGGGTTCTGCCCCTGGCACAAAGCAGCACGCTGCTCTGACAGTTTGCGATCATATTTCTGTAGGGACACCAGTGGTTAGGAGAGGTGGCTGGCAAGCAGTCAGTGAAGAACAAGAGAATTATCTGAACCCATTTCCAGACTCCAGGGGCCCCCACCCCCACCCCACCCCGGGCACTGCGGCAGTGACTCCAGATGTCAACTCTTAGACGCACTTGGAGAATATATAACATCATCTTGGGCTGTCTGGCAACACAGGCCATAAGTGGGGTGTGTAATTGAAGGCTGTCTCTTGAGGTCTCAGGATTCTCATATCTCAGGGACTAGAGGATATGGTAACGGTAGGAAAAGCCACCATGGTCCCTTTTTATTGTCATTATTTCCCACTCACCGCTGGAACCAGAGCAGCACCAGGAATTTTTGTCTTATTGACTTGGTGTATTGGGCTGCTTCAAATTTAAGAAGCAAATCTCTCTCCCTCTCTCCCTTTTTTCCTTTTTTCTCCCCCATTCCTTTTCTCACCTGGAGGCTTAGAAACCTAAAACTAGGTGACAGTCTGGGCAAGCCCCAAGTCCTCAGAGTCCTGTGTTGGGTCACCAGTGCCGTAAGCCCTGCAGATATGCCTGGGTCACTAACTGTGTCCCAAAGTGAATCAATCAGTGCAGATGAGGTAAAGCTGAGGTCCTAGGCACCCAAGCTCTGACTGTGGTTACCCTGTGCACAGACTCCAGAACCTGGGTGGAATGGCAAACACGTGTGTGGCCCAACATCTCTTAGGCCTTCTTTGAAGCAAAACAGGTTGTTTATCACAACTGGACCCAGGGATCTAGGCAATACAGAGTTGAATGTTCTTGAAATAAAGCCACAGACTCAGGAAAGAGCCCAGCCAGCTATTACTGTTAGGAGGGCTGGAGGGTAAGAGGCTCCTGTCGTAGTCAGAATGGAANAGCAGAGGCCTTCTCACAGCTTCCTAGCCTTGCTTCTCTTCTTGCCTAGGTCTTCTCTACTCTAGACCCTCAAAATGCTCAGACATCTAGCCCAGAATGCTTTGGTGTTTTCGTCTCATCACGTGGGTTNCTATTTATTATTATTGCTAAAAACATTTTTTTGTGCCGGTTGTGATATTGCATGCTTTTAATCNCATCATGTGGGAAGCAGAGGCAGGTGAATCCAAGCCCCTCTTCTGACCTCTATGGGCACCAGGTACACACGTAGAGGTGATACACATGACCACATAAGGTGAATTTGAGCCAGCATGGTCTATCTTGTGAGTTCTAGGCCAGTCAAGGATACATAATGAGAACCTGCCTCAAAAATAATTTTTTTCTTTGAGATGGGGTCCTTTTGTTTGTTTGTTTTTGAGTCAGTGTCTCTAAATAGTTTGGCTGTCCTAGAACTTGTTATGTAAATCAGGCTGGCCTCAAACTCTCAGAGATCTGCCTGCCTCTGCCTCCCAAGTGCTGGGATCAAAGGTGTGCGCCACCACCCGGCTTGAAATGGGATCTTTATAGGTAGCTCTGGCTGGCCTTGAATTTGAGGCCATCCTCTGCCTCACTGGTTATGGTATGTGCTACCATGCTCAGCTTTTAATTTAAAAATGTTAATTACTTACTGATGGAATTCCCACTAAGGAATAGTGGATATCCTGGTCCTACAGAGCAGGGCAAGAATTCCAAATCCATTTTATCTGAATCCAGAAGCCACCACCCTTAACCTCTGCCCCGACCTGTGCTTCATCATGGGGTCATGTTAGAGAGGGGTTTTCAAAGGCAGGTCAGGTTATGGGTTGGAACCACATCTTATTCCTCTCAGAATCCTNATGGCCAGCATAGCTGCTGGCATGCATGGGGTAATCAGTTAAAAGAAGGAATGGGGGCTGGAGAGACGGCTCAGCTGTTAAGAGCACTTGTAGCTTTGGTTGAGGACATCTGTGGGCTCCTCTTCTGACCTCTGGACACCAGGTACACATGTGGTGCACATACACACATGGAGGTAAAACGCTCAGACACAAAAAATAAATCTAAACAATCTTCTTTAAATTAAAAAAATTAAAGAGGAATAAGTAAATATTAAAAATAAGAGCTGGCCCAGTGTGGTAGCACATGGATGTAATCCCAACACTGGGAAGGCTGAAGCCAGAGAATCACCACAAGTTCAAGGCCAGCCTGAGCTACAGTGTGAGTCCCAGGCTAGCCTGGGCTATATAATGTGAAACTTTATCTCAAAACAACAACAAAAATTGAGTCAAGCTATTATTGATTGCTCTAAATGTCTCATTTCCTTTTCTTTTTGATGTGTATGTATGTGTGGTATGCACACATATACTTACGCATGTTTGCATGTGTGTGGGGGGACTCGTGTACATACATGTGGGTGTGTGTGTGTGTGTGTGTGTGTGTGTGTGTGTTCCATTGATGTCATGTCTTCTCCCACTGCTTCCCACTTTATTTATTAAGGATCTTTCTCTGAATCTGGAACTTAACAATTTCTAATTAGCCAGTTTGCCCCAGGGATGCTGTCTCTGCCTCTCGAGTGCTGGTATTACAGGGAGTTCCACATCTGCCTGGTTTTCACGTGGGTTCTGGGAATCTGAATGCCAGTCTTCAAGTTTGNGTACTTAAGCATTTGATCCATTAAGCCATTTCCCCAGCCTACAGTATCTGATTACCTAACAGAAAGAACCTGTTGGAAGATATTATGCTGTCCATCTTCCTTCTGGGAAGTTCTGGTTTGAATTCAGAGCCTCCAAGACACCTTTGGAAGTGGGCCAAGATCTGGTGGCCTAGACAGAGGTAAGTGGGAAACTCTGCTTTGGAGCCAAGCAACAACCAGAGGTGGCTCTTTTCTAAAGCCTAGTGTGACAGATTTAGGCATTAGCTGAATTTACCCTGATGTCCAAGATCACATCTCTTAGGTACTCCCCACGCCACTCTACCACATCCCACATAGCTGGCATCAGCTGTACCCCACAAAGGCAGGCTTTTTGAGGGGCATGTGTCACTTAGCCATTGACTCTTAGAATAAGAAGGAACCTTGCCAAGTCTCTTCCCTTATAGTGGCCACAAAGATGAACCCTGCAGACCTCCAGTGACCAAGAACAACACTGGAGGGCCCTGGCTGCTGCTCTTGAAATCTATGGTTGTCTATGCTGGGACCATATTTCCTTGGGCCTAGTGATGAGATGCCAAGGCAGGCTCATCCAGGGAACATAGAATATAGCATATAGCTTTGACTAAAGGACCCACGAAGTCCTTGCTGTGAACCTTCCTAGGCCAACAGCACTTACACAGCGCATGCTTTATTTGACTTTTCNGTCTTCCACGTGGGGTCAGACTAGACGTATGATTGACAGCTCTCTGGCTTTACCCAGCTTCTTTCCCATATGCTCCCACAGATGTTTAGGTATGGCTTTCAGAAGCTATGCTCCACCTATGCAGGGGAGCATGGCCCAACATGGGGGTCTCAGTCCTCTGAAACGGATGTGAAAGATGACCTCACCATCTTTCTCCAATATGTGTTTGGACACCCCATGATTCTTCCAGCCTGAGATGTACCTGCAGGCCTAGCCTAACATCTTTGGTCATGGAGGTTCAGACTCTCTGAGGAAGAAAGAATGTGACTTGATATCAGTCTAGGCAGGTGGGACCCAGGAAAGGCTAAAAACTCACCTTATCTCCTAGACTGTACTCGATCAGCTTGCCCCAGAAGTCTGTAAAATTGGTCTTGTAGCCTTCCTGGCTGTGCTGGCGGAGTTCCTCTCTCCATTTGCAGAGCTGATCTGGGTAGAGGGCGGGCATCTTGTCTTTGACAACATGTCTCCGGGCCTCAAAGATAACAGGTTCCAGGTTTTTGGAGGACCATTCAGCATCATTGTACAAGGTAGCCATAGTCCTGGAGAGAGACACACACAGCTGACAGAACTACCCCAGCCCTTGTCTGATCAACCCCATGTCCAGATGGGATGGAAGATGGGCAGATCATGGGGAGTCCCAAACNGAGCAGAGGAGCCTGGAGGAGACGGGATGAGGAAGGGTCTGTGCTGAGAGGCAGGCAAACATTACTTCTTTTCATAATTGATTGCTCCCTCTCTTGAATGCCTATTGTAGGTCAGGAATCCCATGTTGGTTGAGATTAGGATTCTGGGCCCACATCTTCCTGGGTTCAAAACCAGGCTCTACCACTCACGTGCTATGTGATCTTAGACAAACTACTTAATTGCTCTTTGCCTCAGTTTTCCTAACTGAAGTGGTGAGAATTATGATTGATGTACCCAGCCCATATAGTTCTTGTAAAAAAAATCATCAAAGTTACCATTGTGTAAGACACTAGAACTATAGTGAGACAGGGCTGTGGACAATATTTGATCCCTGGAATAGCTGATTCCAGATCCTGGCCACTTTCTGTTGTATCATATTCATCCCCATGATTTGGACGGTAATTAGAGATTTATTTCCTGGGGCTGAGGGATTAAGAGCATTGGCTGCTCTTCCAGAGGACCCAGATTCAATCTCCAGTACCTACACAACAGCTAACAACCATCAGTAACTCCAAATCTAAGGAATCCAAAGCCTTCTCTTGGCCCCTGCAGGCACCAGTCATGCACATGGTGCACAGACATACATGCAGGCAAAACACTCATACACATAACATAAATAATTTTTGAAACNATTTATTTCCTCTCCTTGCTCTTCCTCTTCATCTCTCTCTCCCTTTCTCATTCTCCACTTCCTCTTTTTCTTCTTAGCTTATATGTGGACTANGGAGGGTGGGCAGCAAGGCTAGGCCCCAGGCCCTCTCTGTTTCCTTCCTGCTCCACAGAAGTCCAGCGGGGACATGGCTCTGCTGAAGTGAGTTAAGTTTGTAGCTATTTGGGAGCAGCCTTTGAACACAGGCCCTGGACTGAGTTCAAAGTCCAGGTTTGGGGCCGTAAGATGGCTCAGAAAGTAAAGGTGCTTGCTGACAAGCATGGCTACCTGAGTTTGATCCCTGGGACCTACATGGTGAGAGGAGAGAACCAACTCCTGCAAGTTGTCCTCCATGCGGGCATGTGTACACACACACACACACACACACACA
>LZPO01008042.1:109456-121134 GCA_001675575.1 Neotoma lepida
GGGACTGCATCCCTGGGGTAAAGACAGGCATACTCCTTCAGCTCAGAGGGCACTTGGCAGGTCCTGGGTGAGGACAGGGAGCACTCAGGGGCTTGGAGGTCAAGGCAGGAACTTTGGGACAAACAGTACAGAGGTTCNTTCAGCCTCTGGAACAATCAGCACCACTGTGCCAGTGAAGACGACGGACAGCAGCTTTCTGGGAAGCCATGTGGCAGAGNGAACCAGGACGCTCAGGCTGCAAACATGCACAGCCCAGGCTTCCTCCCTGGCCTTGACCTCTGGCTTGATCTTGTCAGGATTCCACTTTCCTCCTGAGAGTTACTCAAGACAGGAAACATTGCCAGCTCATAAGGGGATGGGGGAGAGCTATGAATTGTCTGTTACACAGTTTGATGCTGCCCCTCTCCCTAATTTCATAGATAGGACTCTTAGGGGGCTGAGGAAGGGGGAAATATACTGCTGTCATCTGGTATGCCAACCCAGTGCTTGCCCCTGCCCGAGAACCAGGTGCCTTGTGTAGGGTCTTACTTAGCCCCCTGGCCAGCCTCCAAAGAAGACAGAATCCTTGCCTTTCAGAAGAACAGANGGGTTTAGGGAAGTTACACACCACCCAGGCTTGCACAGCCAGAGANGATGGAGCTAGGTAGGACCCAGGACTCAGTGCGAACCTACCACCTCACCAGGCTGGTTTGCTTGCTTTCCAACTGGAGAGTGGCTCTGGCTGTCCATAAAGAATGGCCATGACCAGACAGTTTAATGTCAGAGGCAACCATAAGACCTTTCAGCTCCCCCTAGTTGGGGTTCTCCCCAGATCCAAGGGCCCAGCTGTTTCTAATCAGTCTAAAGCTATTTAGTTACATTATAGACAGCTTCCCCTCATCTCCACCAGAAGGTTTCTGGATGACAGGGCCTAAAGAGAGTCTGACTACTAAGTTTCAGAAGTGATGGGTCCAATGCCTATCCAGGCTAGGCATCCCCTCCCTAAACCATTGCCTAGGCCTGGAAGGAGGATGACAGCTCCTTTCCCTGGGGCATCTCAGGGCAAGCTGCACAGGTGAGGCTACCTCATCTACTCACAGCTGGGTGTAGTTCTTGGTTCCCTGAAACATTATATCAGAGCTCTGAGCAGCCTGATGGTAGCGTCCAGTCCACATGGTCCATCCTTCACAGCAGACCATCCAGACAGTGATATCTGAAACTCTAGAACAGGTTTCAGCAGACCTGAGCAATGTCTCATATTGGGGGGCATATGAGAGGGATCCTCACGTTGTTTTGCTTATCACTCATGTTAGGTGAGTGGTCAGGGCAAGAAACACAACTGAGAGACATAGAACAGGTAGGACCCAATGGAACGCGCATGTGTTTGTGTGTGTGTGTGTCTGTGTGTGTGTCTGTGTGTGTGTNTGTATGTGTGTCTGTGTGTCTGTGTCTGTCTCTGTGTGTGTGTGTGTCTGTGTGTCTGTGTGTACATTGTTTGTGGCTCCTAGAGCCCCCACTCTGAGTCTTTGCTGCCTCACTCCCACTCTTTGAGGTAAACTCTATCCTGTCTGTGGTAGATCTGTCCTAGCCCAAATTTCTGGAGGGTCAGTAAAGAACAAGTGCTGATTAGAAGTCCTTCTAGACACTCAAGCCTTTTGGGGGAAAACCAGGAGGCAATGTCAATCCTGTTCAGGACAGTAGGGCAGTCTGTCACAATGCCACAGGGAGCTCCTACCTAGGCTCTCTGGAGACTGACCAGTGTCTCCATCTCCCACTCTAAAGGGACAAAACCTTCTTGGGGCTTCATTCGATTTGTTAAGTGGTTTAGTAAGGGCAGGCCAAGGGTACTACCTTGTTATTGATAGTCCTCTCCACAGTGTGTCTATAGACAACAGAGATGGAGGGCATCTTCCCATTGCCCAGACAGGAAAACTAAGGCAGATTGGTTCTCAAGCAGTAACACCTTACCAGACCCAGGGATTTCCCTGGGAGACTTTGAGTTAGTCTAGGTCTATGGTCCTTGACTACACACCCAAAGGGGCAATTGATAGCAATAAACTGATAATACCACCAATTTTCGTACTTCAAAATACCCCATACCACACACTCACAAAGCATAGAAGTTTAGGATACCCACGGGGTTAATAACTGGTCACTACCAGGACAGGTCNCNTGTGGATTCTTTCTGGCGTACTAGACATTGTCTATCCTGGATGCTGGTTTGGCGGGCCCTAGATGNCCCCAAGTCTCTGCATGCAGGCTGGCAAAGCTTGTGAATACACTCAGCTGTGCCATTCCTAGCCAGGAGCCCTGGTCCAGGCTGGGCTACAGCATCTCTCCCAGGTGCTAGGTAGAGGATACCAAGACAACCTCTCTAGGTATACAACGCCCACCAGCCTCCCTGGGACCTGGCTGCTTCCCTTTGGCCCCAGACTCTTCATTTCCTGGGCATGCTTCACTGGCCATCTGCCTCTGGCCAAGCCTCCCCACCACTACCACTGTACTCTCACCTTCAAGGCACAGGAGGCCAAGTACCTGCCGTCTTCTTCTTGGCATGAGTCTGGCAGGGAGTGAGAAACCCAAGCAGGCATCTGGTTCTGAAGCATCGTGGCGACTCTCCAGCTGGATGGTAAGATTGGGAACTTATACTCTGACTCAGAGCTCCACCCTCCTGGCCGCCCCTGGGCAGTGGCTGAGATGGCTCAGGGAGGGGTTAAAGTGGGTAGACATTTGTGCTGCCTGGGCCTAGGGCTCAGGACCAAAGGAACCACAGAGGTCTTCAGATCTTGAAAATGCAGAATCTAGTCAGGGCTCTGGTCACTGGGGTCAGCAGTCTGCAGTACCAGTTGCTCAGAATGACCAGGTTATGGACATAGGGTGGTAGAAAGAACATTCTGGGATTTTGGCATGTTTCTGCCAAGATGTAGGAAAACCCTGTCTCTCTAATTCATGCAGATGGATGCATAGCTGCNCCTTTGGGAGGTGAATAGATGCTCTGTCTCAGGACCATGGCTTGATGTTTCAGAAGCTGTGGGCAGAAACTTCTCAAGATATAAAGACCAAAATTCAGGTCCTTACATTAGAGGGTGAAGAAAGAAAACACTTGNGCCAGCCATGCTGAGAAGAGGGTCCGGAGCTGTGACCTCTACCAGGCTCCTGGGTGGCCTGTGAGGAGAGAGCACCAGCCCCTGCTAGTCTCCACTACACAACTTGGAGGATGCGTTGCCCCGCCTCAATGATTCTTATCTCTGGCTGTGTTGGCTCACCTCTGGCTTGCCCGAATTCACACTGGGAGTTNCCTGTCTGGGCTCTTGCCGGAGGCTCAGCAACCGGCTTTTCTGGCCCATAGATAGGCTATATTTTGGAACTACAGTGAGACCTGAACACAGGAACTTGTGGGAGGTGGTCGGCAGTATCTTTTTGGTTGCCTNGCTCCCCAGAGAGGACAGGCCCTTTATTTAGCTTGATGGCCTTGAAGCTTCTCTTGCCATCAACCCCCCACTGTCATGAATACAAATACGATTCCCGCATCCTTTTATAGACTTCGCAAATTCAACTAAGTTCATGCTCCTGGTGAGCACTTGCTGTATACATGGTACTAAACAGAGAAATCCCAGGCCTAAAAGTTTCAGACAGTCTGGCTGGGGAGCCAAATATTCTAACCCCTGAGCAGTTCTAAGGTCCATATCTCCTTAGGTTGGCAAGGGTCCTAGAAGAATCAACATAAACCCTTCATGTTTGGGAAGCTCCGTGGTTCTCAGTTGTGACATACAGCTAGTAACTGGCTGAGGGACACAGGGAGGAAGAGCATGGATCCAAGAAGGCTTCATGGAGGAGATAACATCTGATGTGGGCCTTATAGAATAGGATTTCAACAGCTGTGATGGGAGGGAAAGGCATCCTAGGAGGCAGGAACAGAAGGAACAAGGGCAGGGTATGCTTAGGTATGCAAATGACTTATATGAGTTGCGTGGTATCTCCCATATATTATCTCATATAGGAGGGTGGAAGAGACAGGGACATGGGAGGATGTGGAAGCTGGGAAGGACAAACCTGGAAGGAAAGTAGGGCCTGTCACCTCCTTCTCTGCTCCCCCAAGCCGGTTCTTAGTTGTGTGACAGCATTCTATAAACCATGGCCTTAGAGCGGCCTCTCAAAGGCTGTGTTTTACATTTAGACTTAGTCTCCAGGCAATAGGGAGCCATCAGTGGTTTCTGAGCAGGAGAACAATATGATCAGTGTTGGGCTTTTAGAAGGAAACGTTGGTTGATGTTGAAGCAGAGGAGTGATTGGAAAGTGATGTAGGAACCACTTAGCAGAGGGAAATAGTCTGGGACATCAGAGAATAGAGGACAGGACAGTAGGCAGGGCGTCAGGAGGTGCTGTGGCAGCCTGACCACAGTGCCACCCAGTCCGCAAAGCAAAGGAATCTTCCCTACTCCATTTTCTCTGCCCTTCCTTCCTTTCCAGTAAGGTCTGCTGACAGCCGACCCACCACTCCAAGACCTTCCTCATGTTTAGCATTTGGTCCTCTTCTGGTTACAGAAGCCCATCTATATGCCCCATCCCCATGCACACTCCAGCCACCCCATCCATTCTACAAATTTCTTCATCATCTACCAGTGCCTCAAGAGCAAAGCCTTACTTTCAGTTGGATTAAATCAGTTGGATAGAAACTAAGGCGAGTTGTGGTGGACGTTTCTTCCTCTACACTATTCCTGGCACTTCTGACCTAGGTGGAACCTATAACCTCTCACTGCATAGACCCAGTGGACAGATGTATAAGAAATCACTGTTGCCTGCTGTGTCCCTACTTCTGAGCTGACTACCCAGGAAGGTTCTAGAAGAAGACAAGANGTCATCATAGAGGAGAGAGGTCAGGGTGGANCTGAGTTAAATGGTCAGTTGTCCCTTCTGAGGACTCTGGAGAAGGTGGAAGTGAGCTTAGATATGAGTCAGGAATGCAAGGCAAAAAGGAATTGTCACCTATGGTCCTGTGACAAGTGAAGTCTGTCTAACCCCAGCTCTCACCCAGTGAGTCTCCAAACCAGCCCAGGAGACCCGAACTAGGACTCTGCTGTGGGGCACACCAGCCACTCCAGGCTAGATTCCCCCAGCCGCTCCTCTTATAGTCTCCTTCCATGGAGGTGATGCTGGAAACAGATGAAGGGATCCCACTCCTCTCCAGCCTGCTTCCCACTTCCTCAGTGAGCAGAGAGCCTCAAATCTCCTTAGTGGCCAGATTAGGGCCACTGTTCTCAGCTGAGTCCTCAGGGTCTATCCTCTGCTCTTATAGATGGGTTGGCCAAGAGTTGCCTCTCACAAGAAGCCTCTTGGCCTGGGGGCCCTCTATGGACAAATGTATGTCTATATGTTCTTCTTAGCACAGCTGGCTCCGCTCCACCTCAACCAAAGGATCCTCACCTATGCTCCTCATGTGGCTTCAGGGCCTGCCCCTGCCTTCCCATCTTATCTGATGTCACCTGCACCCCAGACTGAAGCTTGGTGACTGATCATCAGCCTCTCCCCTTTCCAAATGCATCTGCTGTCTCCCATCCTTGGTAACAACCTCTGAAGTCCAGCACCTTCCATAAAGGAAGCCAAGCCCAGGAGTATCTCTCTGCACATATGGAATTTTACTGTACCGTAAAAGACTCATTTTGCATCAGTGGTGAAGGATAGACTAATTCATTGTGNGTGTGTGTGGGGGGGTGTTCACTGTTTGGAGGAAAGTTAGAGCCCAGCTTCCTAATGACAAAATAAATCCCAGAGAGATGAACTAGCTGACCATTAAACCTATAGATGATTTAAAATATATTCCTATAATATTGAGGTAAGAAGGATCTTCCAAAACAAGGTTCAAAATCTAGAAGTAAATAGGGAAGCCGTACCTGACTTGATGAGTGGAAATGAAAAACTTCAGTAAAGAAAAAGATGCTGTCAGCACAGGTCCACCTCCAGTGTTTGTCTCCAATTTCCTCTTCCCAATAAATAACCTTTAAATACTAATGTCAAGGAGGAGAGCCTTGCTCTGCTGACACTAAGATCAATTACAAAGCCACACTAATACAAATAGAATGTTGCCGGGTGGTGGTGGTGCACGCCTTTAATCCCAGCACTCGGGAGGCAGAGGCACTGTCTCTTATACACATCTAGATGTGTATAAGAGACAGGAATACGATCAATGGAAACAAAATGAAAGGATTGGAGAAAAACTTTTGTCTTGTTGTTGTCGTTTTGTTTTTGTTTTTTGAGACAGGATCTCTGTATTTAGTCTTATAACTCTCTATGTAGACCAGGCTGGTCTTCAACTCACAGAGATCCTCCTGCCTCTGCCTCCTGAGTGCTGGGATTAAAGTCATGTGCCACCATGCCCAGCAAAACCTTTGTCATTTAAGGAAGCTTAATATATAATAAAGGAGGAGCGGCTCAGCGGCTCAGCTCAGCGGCTCACAGAGTTTGGTTCCTGGCACCCACATCAGGCAGCTTACAACCACCTATAATTCCAGCTTTAAGGGTCCTTCACCTTTTTTCTGGGCACCTGCACAAACCCACACATAGGCATACATAATTTTTTTAAAAAGTAAAAAAATACATCTATATAAAAGGCCAAGTATAGAAACACATACCTATTATCTCAATACTGGGAGGTGCACACCTATGTGTGTCACACAATTACACACACACACACACACACACACACACACACACATGGCAATGCAGATCAACAGGGAAAATACAAACTTTCTAACAGATGATATGCATACATGGCAGACTACACAGAAATAAAATAAGAGTACTTTCCTTAGTGCTACATAAAAAGATGGGCCACAAATAAAATTAACTCATGAAACATCAAATATCAAACCAATAGAAGACAGTATATGTGTTCTAGCAACAGAAAAGGATTTCTTTCTTAATTCTTTTCTTTGGTGCTAGAGATTGAACACTGGGCCTCATACATATTAAGTATGTGTTTGACCAGTGAGATATACACCTCTAGACCCTGGAGAAGAATTTTTTAACATTTTGGAACCATTAACCATAAAGCAAAAACATTTCTAAATTAGACTGAATAAAATTTGAATATTTTAAGCCAGGCATGGTACCAAACATTGTAATCATATCATTTGGGAGGTAGAAGCAGGAGGATCAGAAGTTCAGGGTCATCCTTACATACAATTGAAATACGAGGCTAACCTGGGCTACATGAGACTCAACAAAAACAAACAACAAAGAAGAAAAGGATTAAACATTTCCATGCAGTAGAAAACNTTAACTGACAGAATATATTTGCAATGCATTTGCAAATCACAAGATGATTAATATCTAATGTACAAAGAAATAATTCACAAGAAAAAGATGACCTTGATGAAGATGGAGGGATCTCGGTAGTTAAGCACTTGCTTTTTATTCTCAATACCCATGTTGGGCAATTCACAACTTCCAATAGGGATCTGTTACCACCTTCTGACCTCTAAGGATATCCACACACATGTTACACCCCACACAAATACAAATAAATCTTTAAAAAAGATGTCAACATAAAAAAAAAACTCAAAGACTTGAATCTGTAGCCTTCAGAAGGAGAAAGCCAAAAAGTGAGCAGGTATTGGAAGAGGTGCTCAAAATCATGGATATTTGCTTTGAAAATCAATAGGAAAGAAATCAACAGTTTAATAGATGGTACAGGCAAAAGTGACTTCCTATGGAGAGTAAAGTAATGTAGCACCCTCACTTAAATGCTATCTTAAAAAAATGACACATTGACAGGAAGATCAACACAGGAGGAAAACAAAGAAATAAGAAATAAAAGAACAGTGAGGTTTCACAACAGCTATTAAATTGGAAAACCATGAGACAGTTGAATGATGGCCAATGCTGGTGGGCATGTGGAGACAGAGATATCATTGTGTTACCCTATGGAAGAGGAGACTGATGCTATAGTTAACCTGGGACTGTTAGTCAAAGTGAACGTTGGTATAGCAATGTTGGTTCCAACATACACCCCAAGCAGAGCCTCTTACAGGCCATATGGAGATGTGCCTCACAGTCTTATCTATAGCCCTGGACCCGGTCTCCGGTGTAACAAACGGCAAAAACAGAAGCTGGAGAGATGGCTCAGTGTTTAAGAGCACTTCTTGCTCTTGCAGAGGACTTAGGTTCAGTTCCCAGCACTCCCATGGCACTGCACGACCATCTGTAACTCCAGTTCCCAGGGATCTAATGCCTTCTTCTGACACACACACACACACACACACACACACACACACACACACCAATTCCACACAAAAGAAAATGAGTAAGTTTGATAAAATATTTTAAAAAGAAAAAAATGAAGATGTGCATGAGGACATTTGCTGTACAACTTCTTAAACTGCGGGCTGCGACCCTTTGTAGGGATGCTGTATATGGAAGTCACAAAAATTTGGCAATAGTAAAAATCTAAATGAATTTTGGCTTGGGATTAGGACAGAAATTCCAACAATTTCTCAAATATGCCAAACATACGCCTATCATTTTGTACTATGTAATTTTGAAAAGTGGCATAGTCTAGGCATTGCTGATTAGAAAATAAAGCATCAATCTACTAAAAAACATTGAAGATGCTCGACATTCTACCATTCCAAACATTTAGGCAAGATTTAATTTTTTATATATAAAATAAACAAACCCACCCATCTCATTATTGTGGACATGTTCTTTCATTGTTAACAAATGGTATAGTAATGGGCATATCAAAGAACTGTTTTTAAATACATTGCTTTGCGATTTTTCACACTAAATGTTTTATTTGCATGCTTATTTTATATATTTAATTCCCAGAGGAAAAGGGTCATGGGTGGGAAAAGTTTGTGGAACTCTGCTCTGTGTTGTCAGAACTCTGAAAGCATTGAAAGTGTCTGAAAGTGTGTTCATCACTGNACAGGAGAAGGTGGACATGAACAAGCCAGAGCAGCAAGTTCAATACACACTTAGGGCAGTTAAGGCCAAGTCAAGGTGAGAGTGAGAAGGCCGGAAGCTGGGGCATCTATATCACATACATACATAGAAATTAAAATAGGGCTATGCGACATAGATACATTATGTATCCAACATACTAAAAGAGAAGCCTTTCCGCAGGGAATGGAAATCTTATGTGAGGATTGGGAGGTAGAAATTTTTTATGTTATTAATTTTTTTTAAATTTTACATACCAACCACAGTTTCCCCTCCCTCCTCTTCTCCCGATCCCTCCCCCCACTTTTCAACCCCCGCCCCATCCACAGGAGATAGAAATTAATCAAGAAACCCAGTGCTGGACCAAAGATGGTACTGGCCACGTTATAGGCACAGAACTGACTCAGGCCTCTGTCTCTTGGAGAAATTTGGCTTCCTCCAGCTTTTCCCATTGTTGCTGTCAACTGCCCTACTGGGAGCCACTATTATCCCCATCTCTGCTCCATGTTAGACTAACAAACCCATCTGCATCTACTTTGACTTTCTTTGAAGCCATTCTTTGGGGGAGGTGCTGGGGATTGAACCCAAGATTTTATGCATGCTACGCAAACACTCTACCACTGAACTACACTCTCAGCTCTCCTCTTAGGTAATCCACAGAAGGGCAAGAAGTGATCTAAAGACATCAGCCAGACTATGTGGCTGCCCTGATGGACATCCTGCAGTTTGTGCATTCTCTGCTGTCTCCCCAGAGTCATGAGATCTTGCGGTCTGGCTGCTCACATCAGTCACTCTGTTCTCTACATCAAGTTCCGGCTATCCGGTCTCTATGCCCTGATGGGGCCAAGTTCTTTCCCATGTCGGACATTTTGTGTTTGCAGTGATTCCCTCCCTGAAGTCTCATACTCTACTCTTTGAAAAGCTGTACCTTGCTTCTCTGTCCCATCTCCACTCAAATGTCACTTTCTCCAGGAGCCTTTCCTTGAGTGGGCTCTGTCCACCTCTCAGCTCCTCAGTCACTCTGGTTATCAGTTTATTTCAGTCTGTCATACTGTAGAGGATCTTGTCTTTTTTTTTTTTTGAGGCAGGGTCTCAATATTCAGGTTAACCTGAAACTTACCAATTACCAGGCTAGCCTCAAATTTACAGTCTTTCTGTTTCCTCCTCCAGGGCCTTGTTCATTTCCTTTTTAACTCTTTNCTCTTGCACATAGCTCTTTTCAGGGCCATTGTTTGTCTTGCTGTTGTTTGGAAATACCTCAAGCCAACAGTTTAGGGAATGGGAATACAAGGCCCAGCACAGACGTCAGTGAGACAAGGTGGTTTGCATGTATCATTTACACAGTGATGGAGACCGGTCTAATATTTATATTCCCTGTGGAGAAGACGCTGTCATCAGCTCCTTTTAAAGACTAACAGGGACCCAGAGAGGATCAACGGCTCGCTCAGGATCACCATGGCAAGTGAGAGAACTGTGACACAGGTCAATCTGTCTTGACCATCTGCATTGCTCTGGTGCGAAGCTCCTGGCCTGGACAACAAGGTCCTAGGTTGGTTGTCTAAGGCTTTTCCTTTGCTCCTTCGTTCCCTTGATATACAAGCCTTCAGGTCCTAAGACAAACAATGACCACAGGCAGTTCTCACAACATAAAGTAAAACAAAGTTATATTATCTCTTCAGGTCATGAGAGATTTGAAAATGTCAACCATCAAAGTTAATGTGTTGAGCCAGGCATGGTGGCTGGCTCTCCTGAAACTCACTATGTAGACCAGGCTGGCCTTGAACTCATGGAGATCCTCTGCCTCTCAAATTCTGGGATTAAAGACATGTACCACCATGCCCAGCTTCCTAAATTCTTCGTTTTAAAATTGCTTGAGTGTGTGTGTGTGTGTGTGTTCTCTTTTGAGTGTATGTGTGTGTGTGTGTGTTCTCATCTGAATATGTGTGTTCTCTTCTGAGTGTGTGTGTGTATGTGTATGTGTGTGTGTGTTCTCTTCTGAGTGTGGGTGTGCAGGTGCCGCAGGTATGGAGGTCAGAGGACAACTTCAGCGGTTGCACTTTGCCTTCAGTCTTGTCTGGGACATGATCTCTCACTCACTGCTACACACGCCAGGCTGGGTGGCCCTGGACCTTCCGGGGATGCTCTTGTCTTTATCTCTCTCCTTCCTGCAGAAGTCCTGAGATTGAAGACATTTGCTGCCATGCCCAGCTTCTCAGGAGTTCCTGGGTTTGAATTCAGATCCTCACACTTGTTGCTTTACCCCGCCCTTCCACCCCCAGACTTATTTTCTTAGTGTCAACAGTGCATGTGGCTCACAAACAGTTTCCTGCCTCCTTTGTCTTTATAAAGCAGTAAAGGCCTACTCAATACCCCGCAGAGAGCTTGTGCCTGCAAATCAACATTTCTCAGTCTTGTGAAGTCCCTGCTAATAAAACCTGTCGCTTCTTGTCTCAATTAGATAATTGGCTTTATTTGTTTCTGCTCTTGACTTTCTTGTTGATGAGGCAAGATTGCTAGGAGTCTTTTGTACATTGTGTCTATCCATCACTGTCTCCATGGTGACAGCAGCCTTGTCACTGTGTCCTGGTGAAAGATCTGGCTTCTGTCACATACAAGCCACCTGAACTTGAGTGAGTCTACCTACTGTCAAATTTCTCCATCTGTAAATTGAGAGACACAAATAAAGCTCCCTCATAAAATGGTTGTCAAGACTGGTGATACAAAAGGCTTAGTTGGTACATGGCTGGCTATGGTGATCA
>LZPO01008042.1:173778-185470 GCA_001675575.1 Neotoma lepida
GCCACAATAAAAACAAACTCCATCTGGATGTTCTTTGATGCACATCACCCTTTTTCGAAGTAAATTGGTGCTGCCAGGAGCAGATGTGTCTCACTGTCATGAAAAGCCTTATGTTATTAAAACATCTTAAATTCCACATTCTGTAGGTCTCTGAAGTGTTTGAAGACCACTTATCTAAAGTATATCTGTTTAACCTTGAAAATATACCTAACATAACTACAAGTTTGATTATTATAGATAACTAACTACTAACCTATATTTCTTAATTATATATTATATTTTTAAATGATCTGCATAGGTATAATACCTTAAATAAGAGTAGAAACAAAATACAGTATAACAAAAATGACCTAAAGTTTGTACCAATATACAAAACCTATACCAATATAAAATATTTGAGATTAATAGTTGCTTTTTAAAGTACATTCAATAATTNAGCCTTTTAGCCTATCATTTCTATATCCCGTTTCTTTCCAGAACAAGATCCCTGAATCTAATTTCCTTTGTTCAGCTTTCTCCCTGACCATGACTAACAACAACTTGTAACCAACCTCCCTAAATGAATAACATCCATAATCCATTGAACAACCAAAAACCACCCACTCCACCTCTTGAGAAGGTAGACGTTGTGTTCTCTAGGCTGCTTCCTGTTATCTAGGGTGACAGCATCTTTAGGGGACCCTGAGAAAACTGAGATAATGATCAAGTCCTGGGAAGCTAGCTATATTATTTTTTTGTTTAGTCTCTGTGTGATGGGAAAGTGTAGAGCTTAATATCTAAAGTCTTGACTGGAGTAGTCTGTGAGGCTGGACCATCCGAACTAGCAGCTTTGAAGTTGTTCTGGATGCAGAATTTTGAGGAAACTGCAACAGAGGCATTTTAAGAGGCTGGATCACTAGGGCTACTTGTTTTCATTGGTGTCTGGTCTTTCTCTTCTGAAAACACACTTAAAGGTAAAATACATATCTGCATTAACACTAGTATGCAATGTACAGTGTATACAAGTCATCTAAAGATGATTTTTTTTGTTCTATATTTGAACAGGTAAAAGGCATCTGTCAACTTTATTAGTCCATTTGAACTCTATAACCAGACCTCTCCCCATGCCATATGAAAGGATAGCATGTAATTATAAATCATGAGGACTCTGTAGCCAACAAAATTTATCATGTCTCATCCAGTCTCAGAGCTGTTTCTATGTTGAGGAAGCAGCAAATGCATCACCTGTTGTTTTTTCTTTTTCAAGACAAGACAAGGTTTCTTTGTGTAACAGCCCTGGCTGTCCTGAAACTCTTTCTGTAGACCAGGCTGGCCTTGAACTCACAGAGATCCCCCTGCCTCTGCCTCCCAAGTGTTGGGATTAAAGGCATGCTCCACCACTGCCTGGCTAACAAATGGGAGTCTAATAAATTAGCTTCTGTGTAGCAAAGGAAACAACCATAAAAGCAAAGAGAGTCTACAGACCAGCGGGAAAATGTCATCAGCAACCCACCTGACAGGATTAATATCTGGAATATATAAAGAACTCAAAAAACTAAATACTCCAAGCCCTAGAATCTAATCTACAATTGGACAAATTCTCAAAAGTAGCACAAATGTCCAATAAATATGTGATTCAGCATCCTTAGGCAGAAAGGAAATACATGTCAAAACTACACTGAGATGCCATCTTACCCAAGTCTCAGTGCTTATTATCAAGAAAATGAACAGCAATAAATGCTGAAGAAGATTTGAAGGGAAAGGAACAGCACACTGCTGCTGGGAATGTAAATCAGAGCAGTCACTATGGAAATGAGTATGGCGGTCCTAAAAACAAAAACAAAAACAAAAACAAAGGCAAACAAACAAAAACACCTACCTAAAAACAGAACTTCCATACCTGGACCTCTTCCGGGCGTCTGCCCAAAAGCTCTAAGTCAGCACACTACAACGACGCCTATGACACCNNTATTCATTGTGACAGTGTTTATGATAACCAAGTTACAGAACCAGCTTAGATGTCCACCGTCAGATGAATGGGCACAGGACATATGGCATATACACAATGGAGTTCCTTCAGCCACGGAGAATAAAATGCATGCAGCTATAGGTCACCATGTCTAGCAAAACAAGCCAGCCTCAGAAAGCACATATTTTCTCTCATGTGGAATCTAGATTTGTTTTTAAAGACATGAAAATAGAAGGGTGACTATCTGGGAAGTGGGTGGTGACCAGGAGGATGAGGAGGGGAGACAAGAGAAAGTATTAAAGAATGGCTATACTAAGGCCATGATATACAGACAGAAATGTCATATGGGACTCATTATTCTATACAACAAATTACACCAATAAGAAATAAAATNATCTTACAAAGAAGAAACATCCTCAAAACTCAGATGTTTACTTGTAAGTAAAATGCCACTTGGGTGTTCTCCCGACTTTTGGGAGGTGTTGGGTTGCATAGATGCCATCTTGAGCTGGAGGGTGGCGCAGCAGCGGCTGCTAGGAGGAAGCCCTTTAGAAACAGTTTCAAATCTGCCTCACGTGCTGTTCTTCGGGCACAAGCCACCACCAACCTTTTTAAAATTTTTTTTTAAAAGGGTCTCTCACTGGCGTGGAACTTGCCAAGTGCTAGGCTGGCCGGCCATTGGGCCACAGGAACTCACTGTCTTCACCTCCCCAGCGCTGGGATTTACAAGCAGACACCTGGATTGAACCCACACCCTTGTGCTTACAAGCCTTTACCAACCAAACTATCCCCTTAGCCCTTGTTTTACATTTGAAAGTCATTTTTCATCTCCCAGGTATTTCAGANGCTTTTAAAACGTTGTTGNGATAGTTATGTGAGGTAAAACAATCTTGGGACTGTACTGGTGTCAGATCCGGCAAATCTCTAAACTGCTGAAGGGAACCCTGTAGTCAAGTATTCATTTAATTAATTCGTCATGATGTTGCTGGGACAATAGGATAGACTTGTAACAGCTAACAGTGCTTAACTCTATGCCAAGACGCCACTGAGTGCTCCCAACAACCTCTGAAGAACTCTCATTCTCCACAGATGAGAAGATGGAGGGGAAGAGAGATGAACTAATTGCCTAAGGACACAAAATGCACAGGGAATCTGGCTCCAAAGCCTATGCTTTGAACACTACCCTGATGGTGAAGAAAAATAACATCTCATACTGAATTATACATTAAATGCCATTCCAGTAATCAACGCAACCAACGCAAAAGCCTTGCTTGCTTAACTGACTGAATTCCAGTTCTTGGGAGGTCTAGAAATTTCTATTTCATAGCAAATAATTGAAAACTTACTTAGAAAACATTCTGGCACTGGACAGACACTAACCCTCACACTCTTTTTGGTAATCATTTGTTTGAGGCAGAGTCCCCCAGTGTACCAGGTTTACCTCACGTTCACTATGTAGCCTCTGCTGGCCTTGAACCCCTTTTCCCTGACCTCCCAAGTGCTGAGACCCAATGCATTCTCTCAGAACCTCTTCCATCCTCAAGAGATGCACTTGAAGGCATGACCATGCCATGCTGCTGAACAGAGAGCATACCTGCCCATGCAGCTTGGACTCCAGCATCAGGCCCCACAGGTCTGCTATGCTGGTGGCGTGGCCCTGCTCTGCCCGAAGCTTCAGTGCTTGGTGGTAGCTTGCCAAGTGTTCTGGGAAGAATTCNCTCCACACACTCTTAGCCACATGCTCCCTGGCATGGCTGATGGGTCCGCCGAGGTCCCTCTGTGACCACTCTGGGTCCTGGTACAGGTGGGCCATTGTCCTGGGGTCACAAGGGGATAAAAGCCAGGGTCCAGTACAGGCTCTGCAATCCCACCCTGTGTCTAATCCCTAAAGGAGGGATTGTCGAGGCTCCACTGCCTAGAAAGTCCATCTGGACACGTGTCTTGGGACTTCCTTCCAGTCCTGGGCTATCCAGGATGGGTATGAAGTGGACCTTGTATAGATTTATTGTGGTTTNNGTTTTGTCTGCAGGGCTGAAGCTCGACCTAGGGCCTCTTACGTGCTCGCAGGTGCTTCAGCGATGAGCACACTTCCAGGCCATATTCCATTTAGTCTCTCAGTAGTTCCATTAGCAAGGCAGCAGNAAACCAGGAAAAATTGCTTCAGTAATTTATGTTAGTGAACTCAGTAACAGTAATAGCCAACTGTGGNCCTAAAAAGGAAATGTCCCCATCTCCTTCCCTCTTCTTTCCTCTGAGGGAGCGNCCACTCTGCCCCATGGGCCTGCTTCTTCTCAGAGCTGCCCCCGCCATGCTGCTGTCTAACTGTCTATAATTTGTCTTATAATCTCTCACCCCAAAATAACAGTCCCCCTCAGTGCTCCCCATGAACTCTGAAGACTTTCACCTATGTATGGCTATTATATTCGANAGTACCAGTCCCTACTCGCACCTTTATGGGCCTATCATGAGGCCATTTAAGACTGTCCTTGTCAATAGCTGTCACTCAAACTTTTATCCCTACTTTACTCCCTAATGTCATGTGTCAATGAGACTCAAATGATTGAATCTGTAATAGTGAAATGGTCCAGTTCACTGTAGTGGGGAAGCGCTGGAGAGTGGGCAGTTATCTCTGTGTAAAGAACATTCTTTTTTTTGTATTTCTTTTTCCTTCTCTGCCCCCTTTATTGTTTAGATAAGATCTCACCTGGAACTCATGGCAATCCTCCTGCCTCAGTCTTCCAAGTGCTAAGATTACAGGCATGGCTATCATGCCCAGCTTAGTATAAAATATTTTTTTAACCTCTATTTCCTTACCTGTACTATATAAGCAAGAAGGGAAACTCCCTCAGAAAGCTGTGTGAGCCCTAAGCATCAACTGTGAGGCCAGCTGGAGGCCCTGGTGTGTGTTGACCTTAGGCCACTGGCTACATGGGCTGCCTCTTGTCAACCTATGAATGTGTCTCTTATCACGCAGGTTTTGGAGATGAACCAACAGAGAGCCAGAGAAATTGTTCAAGGTCACCCAAGCCTGCAAATAGCCTGCCAAAAGCAAATCCAGCCTCCTCTGGGCCCTCTCCTTCCTGCTCNTTAGTACCTAGGAAAAGGCCTCTGGCCTCACTGTGCTCCTGGCAGGACTTCCAGTTAAGTCTGTTTCTTCCTCTTGAGAAAGCTGCTTGGCCCCCATCAGGTCACACTGNTCTATCCACATGGGATCCCCATACAAAGGCCCTTTAGCATCTACTCTGCCCTACTCTGGGCTCTGATCATCTCTGCTGTTCCAGTCTCTGTGACCCTTACCATGTAGAGCCTGAGATGCCACTTAAATAGGTCACACAGTCCAGGAGGCCCAACTTCTGAAGCGCCAATAGGTGGCCGTAGAGTGAGATCATAGCCCGGACACCTCCTCCCTCAGCCATGATGCCCACAACAGGGACCTGGACCACACAGAGATGCAGACTAGCTTAACAAGATGGCAATGAGCTGTCCTCTGCCTCACTCAGGGACCCAGCCTGTTCTCTGCCTCCAGACAATGGCCTTGCAGTCAGGGCCTGATGGAGTTATAGGTTTGAGGGACAACCCTCAGCCCAGAGCAGAGTCCCCCACAGAGAACAGGAACTCNGTCCTCCCCAACAGTCCAATTCCATTCCTTGGAGACCAAGAGGGCACAGGCCAGCCCCAAATTTCTATACCCATATCCCTGCTGCACCCCCAAACCTCATCTTCCTTCAAGTCTTCCTCCAGCTGCAGGGCCTGCTTCAGGGCAGTGGCCACCACCTGCTTCCTCCTGCTTAGGAAGGCCTGCTCCTCAGGGCAGAGCCCACAGCCCAGCCGCACAGCCAGCTCCTTAGGGCTGAGATGGTAGAGGGTCCCAGGNTTAGGAGAAAACTGCATGAGTCACTCCTTGGGTGACCAAGCCCATGGTGAGCTTCTGAAAAAAACCTCCCTCTCCAGCTGCAGGAAGCACCCATTGCATAGCACCTTTCCCTTGTCCCCACAGAGATCAGCGTNCTTACCAGCAGTCTGTCTTAAGCTGCAGCTTCACTTCTGGGCCCTGAAATCAAAGCAAGAGACTCTGTTCGGAATAGCCTAGACCCTGCAGGAGACAGGTCTCTCTGGGTGAGCGCCTCCCTTCTATCCCAATTGGTACTTCCCCTCCAGTNGAGGCCACTTACATTTGTAGCAGGAATATCTACAGTCACCTCCTTCCCTGTGGTCAAGGACTTCAGGGGTACATTGAGGGGTGCAGCTGAGGTGTCGGAGGTCCAGCCATTGTTTCTGGAGCTCTGAAGGGAAACATTCATCCATTCATTCATTCAACAAATTCTGAGTGTCTAAACTGCAAACAGGACAGCCCTTCCCTGATAATACAAAATGAATTACAATTACAAATAATGATGGCTGACACTACTTGCAAAGANGCTGTTCTCACAAAATCACATGTGTCAATTTGTGAAGAAATGGGTCATGGCTGGGAGTGGTGATGCACACCTTTAATCCCAGCACTTGGGAGGCAGAGGCAGGCGGATCTCTGAGTCTGAGGCCAGCCTGGTCTATAGAACCAGTTCTAAACCAGCCACGCTACTAGTAGTAAGACCTTGTCTAAAAATAATTCTCAAAGAAAAGAAATGAGTAATGAACTGATGTCAGTAGTGTGATGTCAGTAGTGTGATGTCAGTAGTGCGATGTCAGTAGTGTGATGTCAGTAGTGTGATGTCAGTAGTGTGATGTCAGTAGTGTGATATCAGTAGTGTGATGTCAGTAGTATGACGTCAGTAGTGTGATGTCAGTATTGAACTAATGTCAATAGTGTGATGTCAGTACATCATAGTGTGATAATGTAAACAAAATGAGGTATGGGGATCTGTCTGTGATGAGGGGGTCATGGAGGCCATCTCTGAAGAGGTGTTGTTTGAGCTAAGATGGGGAGGAGGAGAACCGGGGCGGGGGGTGTGTGTGGAAGAGGATGAGGAGGTATTGGAGGAAGACCCAATAAGCAGTTGGCATGTAGGAAAAGCAAAAGGAGAGAAGGATGGCTGGAGCATCACTAAGGACCTTGAACAAAATGAGACAATAGAGGTGGGCAAGGCCAGGCTGCACAGGCTGCACATGCTGACTGTGTGGGCATAGACGGGTTTTATTCTCCCAACACAGCTCCTCTGAGAAGTCATCAGAGCACTAAATGATTGACACCATGTAGCTGTCCCCCAAGCCCCTGTGGATGATCCCGGTCTTCCAGGGGATGGGGCCTAACTGAGAGAGGCTGGCAAGAACATAAAAGGCCTGGCTTTCATAGGGGAAAGGGCAGGGAGCTAGTTAAAGGCTAAGGGTGATGGGAGAGTTGGAGAGCTCACCCTCAGGCACCCATTCAGAGCTGTGTCTTGTCTCCTCATGTAGTGGAAGCTGAAGGTAGAGGCTGTGTCCAGGGCAAATGTCTGTGTGTCCTCATAGGACCCTTTCAGCACAAGCTCCAGCTCTAGTTTGTCCTGACCTAGGGAAGAGATGGCATAGTTGAGAACAAGGGGAAAAGAGCCTAGAACTCCATCTTGGACCTGGGGTACTAGCAACAGTGCTTACCTGTAGAGATGGAGGCTGGACCACAGTAAGCAGGACTCTAAGGAGGGTCTTCCCCAGCCTGCTGCATGTCACAGCCCCACAGGACTCCCACCTATGGCAGAGATGCCCCCTTACCCTGCAGGTTTCCCAGCAGCCTATGCTCCCTATGGTCCAGGCAGAGTTCAGAAGTTCTCACCTGCTGCTGCGGTGGTACTCCCAGCTTTGTCCAGACANACATCCAGGCGTGACAGTTCTCGGGCCTGGGACAGACCACATCATAGGCANGGGATCCACAGGGTAAGCTGAGGTCCCCTCTACCTCAACTCTGGACCCCACTGAGCCTCAACCAAACCCACCGCACACAGAACAAGAAGTGGGGTTCAGAATGGGACNGGACAGAAAACCCTTCACCCATCTCTGACCTACTGCAAACTGCTATGCCTGTTGTCCATGTAGAGTATCCAAGCCAGCCCATCCCCACCCCTACCCCTATCCTCTTAGCTTTACTGAGCCTTGGGAAGCTCTGAAAGCCCCCAGCTCTCAGGCTCAGGTCTCTCTCTGTTATGTCTCCAGTCTTCATCTTAAGGACTCCCAAGCAGTATGCAGGAACCTCAGGTCCACGGGCTGGAGATGTCAGAGCCATAGTGACCAGAACATCTCTTGATTATCCTCAGTTCCACTGACTTGCCTTCAGCATTCTCCNTGTGAAGCTCAGCACTTGATGCTCCTGTGGCCAGCCCTTCCAACAGAACTGCTGGATCTAACTACCCACTGCTCACCCCTACAACTCAGAGGAGACACAGCTTCTGTGGGAGTTACTTTACTGTAAGAGATATTTTGTTTTATTTTTGACACAAAGTCTCAATATGTAGCCCTGGCAGGACTGGAACTTACTCTGTAGACCAGGCTAGCCTCAAATTCATGGCCTCCTGCTTCTGCTTCTCAGGTGCTGGGATTACAGACATGTGCCATAGTGCCAGTCTACACTGTGAATTCCTTTTAAAGGTAAACTAGCCATCAGACTGGCACTTGCAAACCCTGAGGGTAAGTGCTCCTGAGGTGTGTTCCAGGGGGCAGCTCCAGGTTTTATTCACCTAATACCTGTTACGAGCCCCACACCCAATAGGCAGATTCCCATGCAGCGCTCGCCACCTTGTGGCCATTCCTACCCACTGCTCCTCAAGGAGGAGCTAAGAGGTAGGTTAGCACATCACACTAGAAACTCCCTCCAAACCTCAGTGACCTCAATATTAATGAATGAAGATGGGCCTGGCATGCAGGACTTCACCATGACTTTAAGGAAGTTAATCCCTAAGGACTCTGTGCTCATTACACATAACTAAGCATCATCAGAAAGCACCTAAATATTCTCAACAGCCTCTCAGCGATCCCAGAACCTTCTCAGCACAGCCACCCGCCCTCTTCCCACGTGCCCCTCAGCTCTAGACCCCTCTAAGGCCCACGGCTTCAGGTAATCACCTGGTTGGGGGTCTGGAGGACCACAAAGCCCTCCCCCTGTGTTGCCCTTTTCCTCCACACCCCAGAATCCTAACCCCAATTTCCCCTGCTCTGAACCTCCTCTGCTGAGTCACAGGAAGGTTGTTACCACAAGAACATTGTTGGTGATGAGGTTTTCTGGAGGGTCCAACCTGGAAAAGTCAAAACATCCACTCTGGACTTAGAGAAGCAAGAGTGATCGATCGCGTTCACCCATCCTCTCTGCTCTCCTTCCCACCCACAGGGACTCTCTCTGGGTGATTCAGGATGAGGGGAGATGCCACTGTGGAAGGCAAGACGAAAGGAGAGCACAGGGCAGGGGAAATCCCAGCCACCTNCCTCCTTGATCCCAAGGGGAGACCCAGACCTCCCTGGCAGGGCTGGGGAGGTGAAGGACGGTGACTCAGCTGGACAGACTGACAAGGAATCTAGGTCAGGGCCAGTTTCCTGAGCAGAGCTTGTGTCCCAACCACTTCCTGGGCTGTTCATTCTTACTCACGATTTTTCCATCAGGAGCTCCACATCTAACTCTTCTGGTCCCTGTAATCAAAGAGGACGAGCAAGTCATCAACATTTACAGTTGACCCTGTTCTCTCAAAAGCATTATCCCGCCATCTCCAGCAGTCTCTGAGGAAGGGTGTGCTATTATGATTATTTCCAATACAAAATTGAGGAAGTAGAGGTCTAGGGCAAGATAAGCTACCTGCTAAAATACCNGAAGCTAGTAGGCCTGCAGGGGACAGACCTTCCTCCCTTCTGGATCCCCAACCCCTGATGGAGCTGAAGGCAAAAGACAAAATCAGCCAGAGGTGACCTGAGGATATCCAGGCCCAATTTCTTCTCCCTACTGAGAAGGCCCCCCGGGCTGGAATTCTACCCTCCTCTCCCCAAGCAGGCAGCAGGAAGCCAAATCAGACTTCGGTGGGGGCAGGCCTGAATCCCTTGTGCAGGAGTGATGAGCCTATACTGGCCCCTCGTGGCTGGACTGAGCAGTGTTTTGAGGGNTGTCCTGCCGGTGACTAGAGCTCTGGCATGAGGTAATGCTGAAGGCGACAGCAGCTAGACCAGCCTGTTCCTGCCCTGTGAGTGAGCACAGCTAGCAGCATCCTGGCAGCTAGGAAGAGTTGAGCAACTTCCTCAGCCTGGAGCCTTCTCACCCACCTGAGGATTCAGGCGGAAGGTTTTCTGGAGCAGTTGGTCAGGGAAGATTTCTGAGACATCATAGGAAACTTTGTAGCAGATGCCATCTTTCATAATTAAGTTTTCATCATAGATACTCAGTTCTAGAATGTTCTAANGGCCAGGAACATAACATAGTATCAATTCATTGCAACAATAACTCACATACAAATGTAAAACAANTAAAGTCCTTAGTTCCTACTCATCTTTTTAATTNTTGAATATTTTATTTAATATTCGTACAAGAATATAAGGTGTTTGGATCACCCCCTCTTCCAGTTCCTCCTTCACCCCCAACTCCTCCCATCTTCACATTTTCTTGTGTTCTCTCCATCTCTCTCTCTGATTTATTACCTACTGAGTCCATTTAGTGCTGCTTGTATTGCACAAGTGTGGGACCATCTACTGGATGGTAGCCTCTCAGGGTCCAAATCTCTAAATCTTCTCCATCAACATAGCCATCAACTGCCAATAGTTCCTTGGATAGGGTTGGGACTTCATGAGCCCCTCCCCNATCCNTCCTGGGACTTACAAGTTTTGTTTTACCAAGAATAAAAACAGACAACTGGGGGTTCACTCCTGTAATGCTAGCCCTTGGGAGGTTGCTGCAGGAGGACCATGAATTTGAGGCTGAACTATACAATGATTGTCTGTCTCAAGTATGTATGTATGTATGTATGTATGCATGCATCTATCTATCTATCTATCTATCTATCTATCTATCTATCTATCTATCTATCATCTATCTATCTATCTATCTATCTTGAAGAATTTTCTATCTATCTATCTATCTATCTATCTATCTATCTATCTATCTATCTATCTATCTATCTTGAAGAATTTTCTTCCTAGGTAGGGCATGGTGGATCATGTCTGCAATCTAGCAGCCAGGAGGCAAAGACAAGAGTATTACTATAAATTCAAGGCCAGCCTGGCTACATAGTGAGATCTAAGCCATCCAAACCTATGTAAAAAGAGCTTGTCTTAAAAAAGCAAAAACAAAAAACCAAGCTGGATATGGTTTCACACCCCTTTAATTCAACCACTCTGGAGGCAGAATCAGGTGGATCTCTGTGAGTTCAAGGCCAGCATGGTCTACATAGTGAGTTCTAGGCAAGCCAGTTCTACATAGCAAGATCCTATCTGAAAAAAGAAAACAAGAAAAAGAAAAAAACAAACAAAAATATTTTTAAATTTCTTTGAGAGCAGGCAAGATGGCTCAGTGGGTAAAGGCACCTGCTGGCAAGCCTGACAAACAGGACCCACATGGTGGAGGGAGAGACTGACTCCCAAAAGTNGTCCAATGGCCTNCACACGTGTNCTGTGGTACACGCTGGCACACATACACAGAATAAACAAATNTAGTTTAAATTTGGGGAAGGTTTTCAGCCAGTCAGCTTTGCTAGTTCCCTAACATACCCCCAAATCGAGTGCCAAGTACTGTGTGACAGTTCTCTACAGAATTTCCCCTTTAGCCCCATTAAAAAGGAATGCTCTCTAGTCCCACATCATAGA
>LZPO01008042.1:193332-201274 GCA_001675575.1 Neotoma lepida
CAAAACCTTCCAAAAAAAGAGCCAATGATAACACTGCACAGTTCTCCAAAGTTTACTTTACTACGTGCTGGGCTAGGCAGAGGTGGCTGTTGAGGAATNATGTCATTTAAGCTTGTCTTTGGGCATGTCCTCCCGTGGCCTGAGCAGTATGTTCGTGAGATCATTCATGTCCTGGTTGGCTTTCTGTTGCTGATAAACATTATGACCAAAAAGCAACTTGGGGAGGAAAGAGTCCATTTCATCTTAAGGTTCAGAGTCCATCATGAAAGGAAGTGGAGGCAGGATCTCAAGGCAGGGACTGAAACGGAAACCACGGAGGGATGCTGCTTACTGGCTTGTTCTTCATGAGTTGCTCAGTTTGCTTTCTTATATGACCCGGGACCACCTGCCCAGGGGTGGCACCACCCACAGAGAGCTGGGCTCTCCCACATGAATCATCCATCAAGGAAATATCCCTCAGACATGCCTACAGGCCAATCTGATGGAGGCATTTTCTCAATTGAGGTTTCCTCATGCAGGATCAACTTGGCCCAAACTAACCAGCATACATGTGTTAACAAAATTTGCCAAAGTAAGCAATTTTTATCAAGAACAGGGGAGGAGTCTGCCTTCCTAGTCCTCTAGCAGCAGGAAGCTATGAGGGAGGTATGTTTAGGATCCGGCTAAGGAGAAGTGGGGTTAGAACTACCCAACTTCAGGTTTGTNGGATGTGTTTATGTGGCTGGCAGTCAGTTTCACATATGCCTACCACCCACTGAGCCAACTCATGTGGCACTGTGACAGGAANAGCCAAGGCCAGAGGTTGAACTGGGTTGTAGATGTGTCCTTTGTCTCCAGAACACTTGTGCAGAAGCAAACGGACAGGTCTGAAATGCAGAGAGNCAGAAAGCAGACTGAAAAGCCCCTTGATGGGAATGGAAGATGATTGTTTTAAAGAGTTTGTTTTATTGACATCTGATTGAAACAGAAGTTCCATCCTGAAAGGGGGGTTTTCTTTGGTTGGTTGGTTGGTTCTTGTTTATTTTTTGAGGGGGATAGTTTGAGATAGGATCTCAGGTAGTCCAAGCTGGCCTCCAACTTGCTATGTAGCTGAAGCTGACTCTGAACTCTGGATCCTTCTGTTTCTCACTCCGGAGTGCTGGAATTACACATGTGCCCACCACACTTGGCTCTACCATGCTTTCTACAGTGCAATGATTGTGTGGTTTTTATTCCCCTCTTAGATGAGAAATTCAAGAAATAGGATGTGAGTTGGGTGTGGTGGTGCATATGTCTCTGTAATCCTAGCATTTGGTAGGCTGAGGCAGAAGGATTGCAGTGACTTCAAATCCAGCTTGGGAAATATAGGCTCTGCCCTTTAAAAAGCTAAATACTAGTGCCACCATTACTAATTATATTAATTACTAATATAATAATAATACTTTTTTGTTGTTTGAGAGTGGATCTCACTATGTAGCTCTGGCTGTTTTGGAACTTCCTATATAGACTAGGCTGGCCTTCAGCTCATCTCAGATGGCCAGAGATCCACCTGACTCTGTCTCCCNAGTGCTGGGTTTAAAGGCCTGTGTCACCACACCCAGCAGATGGTAACTTTTATCAGCTTTTAATCACTCCTAAAATCTTAGTCATCGTTACTAGATGATAGATTGCTTCCTATTTGCACTAAAGATGATGAGTGAGGTAGTCAAGGAGTGTGCAACCAACTGTGAAAGCAATGTTCAGACTNACAGCAGTTAATCAATAAATATCATCAGGATGTTGTAATTGCTGTTTAGATATTTTTCAGCTTTAAAAGTATTTTATGGGGGGCGTTATGTTTCCCGAACTTTGACCTTGAATTCAGGATCCTCCTTTCTTAGTCATCTGAGTTTACAGATGTGTGACCCTACACTTAGCAAAAACTTGTGATTTTTTGTGATGTCTTTCATCATTCTNAGTGAATATTCACATTCATACCTAACTTTGTATCAGTTTGCATGAATCCCAGGCTCTATGGAACACAGCCTTTGTGCCACACTGTTAGAAACCCTTTATATGAAGAATATCTTCATTTATCCCCCAACCTTCTAGGTCAGATAGTCTAGGTCTATATTTTGTAAATGAGAAAACCAAGCAGGAATTGGCAGAAGGATTTCTCCCCAAGCCATCAGAATAATGTTCTTACACACTGTCTGCAACACAGTCTCTCTCCAAAAATACAGTGGGTACCAGNGTGTCCCCGGATCAAGCCTCCAGAGCTTCCCTGGATCAAGCCTTGCCTGAAGGAGATATAGTCCTAAGTTTTTCATTTGGGGGTCAACTCTTCCCTGATAATTTTAACTTCAGGAAGGTACTTTCTGTATCTTTGCCTAGCACTCAATGACAGTGTCACAGAGGAGAGGGGACTAGTGCTCCACTAAGTCTCAGTTCTTGGTAAAAGCCCTGAAGTGGTGGGACAGGTGACACAAAGTATGATGTGAGGCAGGCATGACACACACAGCACTAATTACCATGTCAAGATCAAGGCAGGGGCGGGTCTGTGTGCANGCCTCATGTGCTGAAACAAGTAGTAGGAGACTTTCCTGTCTGGGACTGCTCAGAACCAAGCAGGAAAGATCGCTGGTCCCTCCTTCATCTTGGAGTGACTGGAAAGGACAAGCTCCAATCTAAGCAAAGGATAGGATCCCACCAGCCAATCCAGCCACTCTCTTGACAGATACTGTCTACCATGTGCTCTACCAAGAGTCACAGCAGTGAAACAGGCCTGGTTCCCACCTCTGGGGCCTCTGCCTGGGACATGGTCACTTTCCAGTCCATGCTGGTGTTTTTGGAATCTGGAGTGCTACACTGCAGGCCATGGAGAGCTGGAGAGATGTTTAATCTAGATCATAGTCTCAGGAATTTCACAGAAAAGAGCCATGGAAAAGCTTCGAGCAAACATTCCTCAGTCATTACTTTGGTTTGGAAGTAGTATAACAGGTATGTGAGCTTCAGCTTATGAAACAGGAGTGTGTCTCAGAAATGTCCATGTGCCTGGGCCAGCCTCCCTCTGATATTCTGCTATGAACAAGAGCCAAAGCAATCCAGAATTCCGGTAGATTCTAGATTATCACTCCACTCAAGCCCTGAAAATAACATCAATTTGGATGAGGAAAAAGGAAACTACATTTATTTGGGGCTAATTAGGATTGCAATCTGGGAAAACAGATTCATGCAATCCTAAAAAATGGATTCTGGACTAGAGAGATGGCTCAGTGAGAAAAGATGCTTGCCACCAAGCCTGAAGACCTGAGCTCAACTCCTGGAACCCACATGGTAAGATAAGAGTCCTGCTAGCTGTCCCCAACCTCCACATGTGCTCCAGTGAGGAAGCAAAAGCATAGCACACAGAAGAGTTCCATCTCAGGACACAAAACTGTCTTTGAAATCATTCAAAAAGATGATTTGTAGCTGGGTATGTGATCCCAGCACTCAGGAGGCTAAGGCAGGAGATAGTGAATGTAAAGTTAAAAAACCTTGTCTCAAGAAAAAAAAAAAAGCTGTATTTGAAAGCAAATAAATGAAGAAGCAGGGATGAAGAGGGAAGGGAAAGAGTGATGTGTAGGTTTTATGGACCCCGGGACCCTGGGATGCTCCCAGTGACCCCTGAAGTGTTTAAGGAACTGAGGAAAAGAAAGGAGACAAGATGGCAGAGGTTCAGGGAGGCAGAAGAACAGGTCAGGTCACCTGGTGGCAGATGAAACCCAGGCACAAGCATCCTCAGCCTTATTGTGAAAACTTTGAGTCCTAGGGGGCACCAAGCTGTGGTCTGTGGTGATATTTTATTTGTGCTCTAACAAATAAAACTTGCCTGGGGATCAGAGGAAAAAGCCAGCTACTATATTAAACATAGAGGTCAGGCAGTGGTAGCACATGCCTTTAATCCTAGCATTTGGGAGGCAGAGATTCATCCAGATCTCTGTGAGTTCCACACTGGGAACAGAGCTAGGCGTGGTGGCACACGCCTTTAATCCCAGCACTAGTTAACCATAGAGGCCTGAGGTCTGTACAGACAGACAGGAAGTGATAGAGCTGGGTAGAAAGAGGNAGTGATGTAGCTGGGCAGAAAGAGGAAGTAAGATGGCAGGGCACAGAAAGGTATATAAGACCTGAGTATACAGGAAGTAGCTCTCTCTTGGGCTGAGGAGATCCTAGAGGTAAGAATGTGGCTGGCTTGCTCTCTGATCTTTCAGCTTTCACCTCAATATCTGGCTCCAGGTTTTTTATTTAATAAAACCTTTTAAGATTCATATTACAGTGGTCCTGGGAAGAGGAATATGGCCTGAAGCAGACCTGACCACCAGTATTGCTGCAGCTCTCTGTGAATCCNGTGTGCAGCCCAGGTGAGACCAAAGGCTAGAGAGCCACAAAGACCCACAAACCCAGCCAATCAGCAGGGTCGGTCACAACTGAAGCCAACTATCCTCTCTCAGTGCCTGGCTAAGCCAACAAAAGCTTCTCCCCTCTCACAGGAGCCAGAGTCCAGCCTGATTCTACAGACAGAATAAAGATTCTAGCTGTGCACTCCATCAGTCCTATCTACTATGACAGTCCAATAAACTAGTCAGTGACAATGGCAGGCAAGCAGTGGTGATGATGGCCACATCAGGACCTTCTAAATAAACCTCCCATTACTGAAGCCAAGGGGTGCCTGGGTGGTGGCCAGAGACAGGCAGCAATAATGAGAAGGGAGCAGGGAGGGCTAGGCTGCTTTACTGCATGTCAGTCCAAACTGGTCCTGCAGCCCCTGGCTTTACTTTAACATCAGCGGGAGGCTTAAGCCCCAGGACACAGAATGCAGGGGACACAGATGGGGTCTTGACTATTGTAGGCAGGAGACAGAACTAGGGCTTTTTTCCCCAAAGTTAAGGCAGGTGACACTCCCAGAAAGGTGTCTCATCTGAAAGAGGAATTGTGAGTTGTGCATTTGGTCCCAGAACATACATGTGTGCATGTATGTGCACATGTGTGAGCAACAGGTCCACTGAGCACAGCATCTCAGCTACAACACAGCCTCAGGTGGCTCAGCACCAGAACACAGTTGATTGAGAAAGATGGAGGCCAAGGAGGCAAATCAGAGGAAGATAGCCAGACCAGGATGGCTCTCCTCTTCAGTTTGGAAAGCTGCTCATTTTGGAGAGGCTCTCAATATTTAGAAGGCCCCAAGTGGATCAGGAGAAATAAGAAAGAGAGGGAGAGACCTATGTAGGTCCTCAGATGCAGGAATCCAGGCTAGGTCCACCCCCATCCCATTTGCCCATCCCATGTGAAGGAACAGGTACTCGCTGGCTCACCATACATAGGAACATATACCCACATATACAATGTATGCAGTTGTCCATTCCCTCTGCCCCTGATTAATAGATGACTCCCTCTAGACACCCCCATTTGGCTCCTGAGAATGGGAAGACTGTATTTGCCCCAAGTGACAGCTATATATATGAACATGGTTTGGATTCAAAGAGTAAAGTGCTGTACACACTTNTCAGGGTAGGCCATCTTGTCACAAACTCCATGAGCCTTAGCAGGGAAGCCTGGTAACCTCTGAGAAGGGACAGAGAGGCCAGAATGCAGANAAGAATTAGTAGGGCATGGACTCAGTGACAGAGACTGGCAACCCACACAGCTCCTGTTTATTCTTGACATCACTGAGTTCAGGAGCTTTGGAGGGGACCAGAGCTGGGCCACTGTGCAAGTGTGGGCGGCTGTGGCTCTGCTTCTAGTCTCAGTATGAGGAGAGCAGCTGGTTCCTCAGCCCACAGCTCTCTCTGTGGTGAAGCTCTGAGAACCAGGGTGTTTTCAGAGGTCCTCCTCTTCTGTGGAAGGGNGTGGTCCCTCTGATGAGGCTGATGCCTGGTTCTCACTACACCCCACTGTAATATGAAATCTGCTCTCTCCTGCCCAGTGTCCCCAAGCACTCCTGGAGAGCTAGACTGTCTTCTCTAGGGAATGAGAAGGTTCTGCTCCAAGTTCACTGGCAAGACCTTTGGGGCCTGGGAGACCTCAGGGAAGGAGAAGTGGGGAACAGAAACTCCTTCAAGTCTTCTCTCCTCCCTCAGCAAGCCCTGGCCTAGGGCCCTCCATCACATCTCTACCACAGTCCTGACTCCCACCTGGTCAGCCTCCAACCCTTTCCCCAGCCTGCTGTCGATCCAGAGCCAGCTGGAGGGCATGCCTTATAGTCTCCATGTTGTTCAGGACATTGTATCGACTCAGGGTCACCAACCGATCAAACTCCTTGGGCTCATAGGTGAAGTCCATCATTCCATAGGGAGTGTCTGGCCCACTGATGAGAAAGTCCCCAAAGGCCTTCTCCTCAGCTGTTTGTCGTTCTACACCTGGGGGTGGGAAAAGCAAGGCTAGGCTAGAGTACTCTACAAAACTGGCTGGGAGCTGATGGCCCTGGACACTTCCCCTGCTCAGGATTTCTGGCTTGCTCTCTGGAAGAGACCATCTTAACTCTCAGGCCCATTAAAAAGAACTCAGAGAGAACACTAAGATCCAGGCANCAGAGGGTACAGTGGTTAGCCCAGGCCCAGGCTAGTGTCCCATCCTCCCCTACGGGTTAGAGTAGGTTTGGGATTTCCCCTTACCTGGGGCCAGATGTGTGCGAAAGGTCTTGTTGACAAGGGGGAAATGCAGCACAATGGGCGAACAGGGGTCCTCAGCCTTGGTGAACAGATAGCACTCACGGGGGTCCTCAAAGTCCTCAGGGTCCACCTCAATCCTGGGGAAGGGGATTCCTCGGTCCAGGCAATACTTCTCTGTCATCTGCAAGACCTGGGCAAAGAGGCAAGCGTCTGGCCCCTAACTGGACTCAGGCTTCAGCTAGCTCTGTCTTTGAGTGACTGAGTGACTTTCTGAGCCACCTTTCTATTTGCCAGATAAAGTTGGAAATAAGTGTCTAGTGAGAGCGTAGTGAGTTAGCAATAATTAGCAAAGGCCAACTGTCAAGCTAGTCTCTCTAGACCTCTCATGCCATCTTCAGTCCTCCCTTTAACATGGCTGTCCCTTTGCTAGTCCCTCCTCTGTTCCTTGTTAAGGGGCTGATAGCAAGGCTGTGTTGGAGGGTTTTTTATCTGTTCTCTGATCCCAGGCAGTCATTGGACAGGGAGGATGAAGAGGAAGTCAAAGAAAGACCACCAGACCCACACTTGATTGATGGCGTCCATCCACTGCCCTAGGGATTTTGAAGCACCCTTTGCAGATCTCTCCCTAAGAGGACTTTCATGGCTAGTGTTACCACAGTAACCCCAGGCCCCCTGTGGAGCAGGGAAATCCTAACACAATTAGGCAGGTTCTAGGACAGAGTCTAGAAAACAGCTGAGATTGTCTTTACACANCCTCTCNTGATCCCAGAATTCTCCAGCTGGGAGACCTGGACTGTCAACAAGGTTTAAAAGGTACCCCCACCAGAGGTGACACCCAAACACCCAGCCGGGCCTCTCAGCAGAGATTTCTTCTCCTCCTCCCCTCTACTCACTTTAGGTGAACCCTGCTTCCCNCCTTACCTCAAANGGGGCTTCCAAAGAATAGTCAAAGGACACAATGAGGTCCACGGCCCGCCGGGGCTGCAGGATCAGTGGGAATGGCGAGTTGATGGCAAAGCCTCCGTCTACCAGGCACAGGCAGTCCTTCATGGGTGTGAGCTGGTTGGGGCAGGCATCAGGGTGTCTGTCTGTAAGGTGCACAGGGATAAATGCAGTTATTCTTGCTGGTGACAGTCTTCTCTTTGCATCTACAGTCACAGTCTGGAATTCTCTTGCCTCCCAACAGCCATGGAGTCCCTCACCCTAGCCCTTCCACCTTGCCTTTCAACTTTNAGCAATCAGAAAAGCCTTCCTCATCAACAACAGAGGACCATGACTTTACCTCCTCCAACACCCAGATAAAAGCCAGTGCTGGCCCCAGTGAGACACACACA
>LZPO01008042.1:215577-244354 GCA_001675575.1 Neotoma lepida
GACCAGGGAACAACAATGGCCATGAAAGCAACAGGACAGAAAGTGGCTAGGGAAGAGGAAGATGCTCAAAGCAGGAAGAGCTCATCCACAAAGGCTCAACAACCTGTCCAAGCAGCTGGTGAGTGGCTGGAGCAGACACTTCTGCCGACATCCTGCCTAGGAGACCACATACCCTGTGCAGTGCTGGCCAGGGAGGTACCGAAGCCTACATCTGCAGACTTGTGGTCTCCCACGCACCTTAGTAAAAAGCTCAGCTACTGAGACCCTTCTGACAACACACCTGACATCTGCTTATCGGTGTACTCCTGGAACCCAGACTGTGGCTTCCCATTTTACCTCGTTTAAATATTGGTTACTCTCTCCCCTTCAGTCTATAGAGTGGGAGNGCAAGCAAGAGAAGAAATTAAGGGGTAAAATAAATAGTGAAGAAAAGGAGACTGAAAACTAAAGGGATAAGCAGGGAGAATACTTAACAGGACACAGGGTACAGCTCCTTGGAGAAACCACTGGCAGTATGGACAGTGATCCTGTTNGGTCAGTGGGGCTGGAGAGCTATAGTACCAGCTCCCATGGGACTCTCCAGGCTGCCATGCTGGGGGTGGGGGTGTCTTGTGAAGCTGTATAGTTATTGTAATAGAAAACTCTCAGTCAACAACCCCATGGGTACAAACACTTGAGATGAAATCTCCTTGTTCAGGTGACTGGTATACGAAGGCAAGACGGTGCATTTCCTCCTGTCCAAGCAGGGGTTAAATTCCTGGAATCGTCTGCAACGTAACAGTGTAAGATATAACTAATCTTTTTCTAGGAAAAAGCCAGCAATGCCAGGTCACAAGTCCAGTTAATTCAGAGATGTTCCAGGGAGCAAGGCNGCCAGCAACATCCAAATGAGGGAGACACTTGGTGGTAGCAGTCCCTGGTTCCTAATGTGGCTGCTCCTTCAACTCTCTAGGAAAGCCGAGCTGTCCACTGNTGAGTCCTTGGGATGCTGGGTTCAGGTGTCGGCTGAGTTTACCTCTTTGGAACAGAAGTAGTGCACAACCACTCCATTTGGGTATCTTGCAAATGCACTGTGTGGAAGAACAGCTTAGAGGTGAGTGATGTTCTAATAGTCTCTTCCAGCACCTGCAAGAGGCACCATCCCCAGGAGCCACCCAAATCCTAAAGAACAGCCTACGCCAATATCTCTGGAATGCTGTGGTACCACTTCTCCAAACAACCAGAGCATGAACTATACAACATTAAAGTACATGCAAACATTTCTGTTACTCTATCAGTGCAGGACTGGGGGTTTGGGTCAGTGGTAGTTTGACCCTCAGTAGCACTATCAACCAACCAACCAACCAATCAGCCAGGCAAATAAATGGGCAAACAAAAAGCCAATGTAGAACATGTGCCCATGGCTTGGCCCTGGGGAATGATGTTCAGTGGAACATGTTTTGGGCTAGTTCTAATGAATGACAGCAAGTCAGGCCTCTGCAAAGAAAAGGACTCTTCTAGCCGAGTAAGAGGCAGATTATGCTCCTTCCAGGCCAGGGGGCTGACTCTCGGTCATGTCTTAACACAGAATAATGATAGCTCAGGAGGTTGCTCAAGTCATGAGACAGCAGGGTTAAAGATCTGCTGTTCTCCTCTGGTGGCTCATCCTTTCTATCTGGCATGGTGGTACAGGCCTGTAATCCTAGTGCTGGGGTGTGGCTGAGGCAGGAGGGTTGATTCAGAGTTCCAAATCAGCCTGAGCCACCCAGCCAGCCCGTATCTCAAGAAGACTTTCTGTATGTCTCTCATCCTCTTACTCACTCTCTGGCTCCATTGTTCATTTTAGCTGCCTGAGGAATAGAGGTTTCTGGGCGAGAGTTCAACAGCTCTGTGCCGTATGTCAGGTCTTTAAATTATTGAAGCTTTTCCCCAAAAGATANTATGACTTGCTCTCTCAAAGCTCAAGAACTCAACGACACAGACAGCTTTTCTCCGTGGTGGGTGTGAGCTTAGNGTTGTCCATGTGACAGAATCTGGAATCAGCTGGGACTTGGGCCTCTGGACATCCCTGTGGATTATCCTGGTTCCGTTAGCTGATGTGGGAGGACCAGTCTCCACTGTGAGNAGGACCAGTCCTCGGTAGGGACTGTGAAAATGCAGAGGTGGAGCTGAGCACTAGGAAGCACTCACTGCTCTCACTTTCCAGACTGTGGAATGTGACCAGCTGCCTCAAGCTCTGCCTCTATCTGGTAACCAGAATAAACTTTCCCCCTCAAGCTGCCTTTGCTGAGTACTTAATCACAGCAACAGGATAAGAAACTCAGGGCAGAAATCTACCCTGCATCTCCACTCTCAGGGAACGCCATCTGCCCCATCCGCATCCAGATGCAAGGGAGGGGGCTCACCTGTTCCCAATCTTCTTCTTACACACCATGCACACCTTCTCCTCAGTGATGATGCACTTCACCTGCTGGTGTAAAATCCGCTCCTCCTGAACCTGGAAGAGATTGGAGAAGTTCCATGTCCAGGTGTAGAAACAGAAAGTAGAAGTTGGCATTGTGTCTTTAGCTTACACAGATTCTAGTAAATGCCATACTGACTGCTGGATCACCTGAGCTATGTGTTGCCTTGATGACAACAGGTATGTGAAAACCNTCTCAATTAAAACCCAAAGACCACAAGGCGGTGGTGGCGCACGCCTTTAATCCCAGAACTCGGGAGGCAGAGGCAGGTGGATCTCTGTGAATTCAATGACAGCCTGGTCTACAGAGCGAGTTCCAGGACAGCTAGGGCTGTTACAAAGAGAAACCCTGTCTCCAACCAACCAACCAACCAACCAACCAACCAACCAACCAACCAACAATCCCACCATCCCACCAAACAAACCCTAAAGACCATCCACAGTGTGGAAGGCCCATACCCTCAGGAACTCAGCATGGAGAAGGTTCTTGAGCACTTGATTGAACCGCTTCTTTTGTGCATTTTCTTCTAAAACCTTTTCTAGAAAGATGCGTATGTCATTGATCTGAGTGTTTGCTGGTAGAAGGTTGATCGCCTAGGGGCAGAGACAGGATGGAGACAGGTTAGGGAGATCAGGAGTGAGACCAAGAAAAGCTTGTGCCTGCCCCCTTCCCAGCCCTCTTCTCACTGCTACTCCATCTGCAGGCCCCTGACCTTGGTGGTGTCTAATTTGCTGTAGTGCAGCTCTAGGACCTGCAGGGCAGCCTGGAGGTTGGCCTGTGGCTCTAGTAGCTCCAGTTTGATTGGTCCCAGGCAGTGAATGCTGGGGGGTGACAGGTACATCCGAAGCAGGGACAGATATACCTGTTTCATAGATATAAACATACATGTCAGGCTAGCGGCAACTCCCCCCTAGAAGCCCCAGCCCTTAGCCTCCCTGATGATTAGAAGGTTGGTTGATAGCAACCACTGGCACCGAGCACTCCAAATTCATCCCCTTCTCCTTAAGTTTTGGCAAAGTCAAATAGCCAGCTGAGGATGCTGACATTGCTCTTTCCCTGAANGCCTTGTATCTGTTTAATGTTATACCATTCACAGAAAGTTAACACTGAAAAATAGCCTAAAGAGTCCTCCTTTTCTTATGCTTTGAAGGCTGAGAGCTTGGTCATATTTCTGACTGGTTCTAGTGCCACAGGGTTACTCCATCCTAGCACTCTTAACATGTGGGGCCAGATACTTCTTTGTCATTGAGGCTGTCCCTTGCATCTCTGGCCTCTAGCCCTAGATTCCCACCCTACTTCTAGTCAAACCAATCACAAATGTCTTGTGATACTGACAAATCAATGTATAATCAGACCCTTCCTCTGAGATGGGCCAATCCACATTAATTTAATATANGAATCAGAACTTTCCAGAGGGACAGGGTGCTGCTACTAATCAGGTAGGTGACAACAGATGTGTAAGTCATAAATAAACCAGGACATATGGTCACTCAGTTTCTTCCCCAGAAAACATACGTTAACAATCATTTAGGGCACTGACATATTNGGTGTCTCCATGACTGATACAAGTGCCACTTATGGCCACACTGGATGGGGTGGGGTCTGCTAAAGTGACAGGAAGCGCATATGCTCCTTTGGTCACAGCTGCTACTTACATCTTTGTTGCCTTCTTTATTTTGGTCGTAGTGTTTGTGGCAGTACCTGCAAGGGAGGAAGTAGTGAGAGCAGGCAAGAGGGACTACATGGAAGGTGTCCATGTTGCTGCCAACGGCAACTGAAGAGGGCCAGCAGAGAGGGGAAGAGCAGGGCTGACTTACTCCTTAGCCATCTTTGTGTCCTTCAAGACGTGGACATAGATGAAGAGAGCTTGTTCATGCTTCCCCATGCGCCCCAACAGGAGAGCTCTTTCTTCTAAGAGGCCTAGGAGGGGAAAGGACTCCAAGTAGCTGCCACTGTCATTACATATGCACAAGATTAGGGATGAAGCAACTCCAGGAAGGTATACTGCGGCCATACAAGAATGTCAGAAAGGACTGGAGTGGAGAATGGCAAGATGGCTCAGTAGGTAATGGCACTTGCTGCCAAGTCTGATGAGCTGAGTTCAATCCCTAGGCCTCAGACCGGGTGTCCTTTGACCTCTAGATATGCATCACGGCACATACTTATACCAATAGGCAATAAATGGAATAAAAATATAAAAAATAATAAATGGAGGGAAGTTAAAAAAAAAACAAACACCAAACCAATCCTCCAAAAACAAAAAATCCAAACAAAACAAAGGGCTGGGGTCCAGNTCAGAGGTAGAGTGCATGCTTACCACATNTAAGGGTTCAATTCCAAGCACCAAAATACTAAAAATATACTGAAATAAAATAGCAGAAAATACTATTACCTTTTATTGAAAGGGAGAAAACTATTAAAAAGAATTTTTAAAGGAGAAGGAAGCTTATTTAGGAGATAGTATACCAATTCCACCTCATCTTTTTTTTTTTTTAAGATAGGGTCTCATGTCCGTCCTGGAACTCACTTTGCAGACCAGGCTGGCCTCAGATTCACAGAGATCCACCTGCCTCTGCCTCCCAAATGCTGGGATTAAAGGCGTGGGTCACCACANCTGGCCATATCTCATCCTTTTAACAATCATTCACTAAACAGCCAGTTTATACAGACTGGGAACTCCAGGGAAGCTGAGGCAAAGACTTGGTGTTGGTGTTCACAGAGCTAATGCCAGACAGGCTTCTCTTTTTCCTCAATGAGTCACGCCAGGTTACAAGCAGTACTCAACAATGAGTTCCAACAAGAACTCCTTCTACAGCAACCGTACACGTCACTACGTTGTTCATCCAGAGTCTTTTCTCAGCCTCAGCAAAAAAGGGATGTGGAGGACCAGGAGCCCGGGCCCTCACACACCCACCTCTGAGGGCTGGAGGCAGCGATAACACAGAGATGAGCCTCTCCAGTGNGCTTAGCTGAAACAGCTCTGGCTCTAAGCTGGACACTCACCATCAAAGGGAAAATCACAGATGAGCCGGCCTGGGTCATAGTAGCTGGAAATCTCCAAGAACATGAGCAGCTTCTGCCGGTACTCTCCCAGCTCGCCCATTTCCTCTCCAGCGGGGACGGGGTTTTTGCCTTTAAGAGGAAACCAAGCTCCACATGAAAGGACACTGCTAAAGCACTAATAGGGGGTCAACTGAGGGGCACGGGGCTCGGTGATGTCACCCTGGGATCAAGGAAGGGCCTCCAAGGAGATTCCCAGTAGTTCTTTTACTCCATGGTCTCTCTGGCCCTAAAACACCAGTGTGACACTAAGAAAGGCTGTNAGCAGAGAGACATGTTGGCCAACATGTCTCTTAGCAGCACAGCTGTNATCTTTCAGACAGATCTGTCCTTCTGTCCTACCCGGGAGGACTCCCAGACATGCCCATACCCAGACCAGGGCTCCTGAATTACTCAGNGTCTCCGACTCCCCTAAAGGTCCTCCTGCCCACAGAGAACAACAGGGCCCGTTTCCCCACACTACACACAGGCACCGGCTGTCTGGTCCTAACAGTCTGGGGCCGCCTGCTTTGGACGGGCACTGATACCTGTGGGCAGGGACAGAAGGTAGTCTTTCATCAGACTCTGCACTCTCTCACAGTACAGCTGGATCAGACAGTTGTGGAACCGTGAGCCTGTTTCCTCCCACACGTGGATGATGTGCTCCTGAGCAGAATGAAGGTCATTCTCGTTGGTACCTTCCGTGCTGTGAGCCCAGCTCCCAGTCTCCCTCTCAGGTCCCATCCCACTTGTTCCCTAACTAAGCTGCAAAGATTACCAAGGGGCAGCTCTTCCAAAACCACAACAAACCCAGCGAGGTCAGGGAGGGGTTCTTCAATTTTCAATCTAAACTGAAACTCACTCTATAGAGCAGGCTGGCCTTGAACTCACAGAGATCTGCCTGCCTCTGCCTCCCAAATGCTAGGATTAAATGCCATCATTCTTGGTTCCCTCAGTTCTCTATTAGATTGAGAAGCTTTTGTTAAGAGCAGCATTCTCATCTTGGTTCACTGGGATTGCTTTCTTCAAAGGAAGCTGAAATAACAATCCTCATATTCCCACCAAGACCCAAGTAACCCCCACCCTACCTGGAATCTGAACTGCCTAAGTGATCATCCTTCTGTTCCTAGATCCTGGGTCTGAAGTCTTTTAGGGCAAACTAAACTGTGTCTTACCAGATAAGGAATGGCCAAACCCTTGAAATTCTCTATCAAGAAGCTGAGCACTCGATCTCGTGGCAGAGACTCCACCTCCGGGAGGTCTTCGGTGAATATCTGTCAGAACAAACCTATGACTCAGGCCACAAACACACATGCCTGCAAGTGCTGGGGCTGCAGACACTTCNAGGGGAAAGGTGGATAAGGTACCAGTAGGTGAATGCTATATGGTGGTCTAGGTGGGAGCCTAATGGCCTTAGGACAAGGTTCCTTCTACATATACAGTCTTGTCTCACACGTCCACTTTACCCATGACTCCAAAGGAATGGGCAATTCAGCCTCCTTCTGTATCTGTGGCTCTTTCACCAAATCTAATCTAGATAACTGTGCCACTAGACAAATCCAGGGAGCCTATGACCTACCTTCAGGCCATCTTCTGGGAAGTCTCTCAGCACCCAGACTGAGTAGGAAAAAATCAAATGTAGATTTTCTGTGCCTTCAAAGGAAAAGTAAGGTTTGTTAGGAGTAGACAAATGTCAGGCCTGTCCAATAAGATTGGAAAGGTAGGTGTGCAGGTATAGATTAATTTTGTGGACACAAGCACCAGCCATTCAGACCTGCTCTTTCATCATGGTCTGTCCAAATACTAAAGAGATTCATGGTTTGATTATTGAATAATTGATGCCAGGCAGAGGAAGAGAACTGATGGAATACAAGGGAAGGGACTGACCAGACTCAGGAATGGAGGGAGACACAAACAGAAGCCACCTCCACAGATCTTAAAAGTGGGGCTCAGGGCTGGATGTGGTAGCACATGCCTTTGATCCTAGCACTCAGGAGGCAGAGGCAAGTGAACCTCTGTAAGTTCGAGGCCAGCCTGGTCTACATAGAGAGGTTCTGTCTCAAAAACCACCACCACAACAGAGCTCACCCAAGTGCTGCAGATACTGCACCGTCCTCTCGTGGCCTTTCAGAGGTGAGTTTGCTTTCTTGGACTGGTCCACTAGTACCTGCAGAGCTGGTCACAAAGCCCAAGAACAAACCATGAGCCTCTTCCTCATGTGAGGTCCATTGGATGTTGCCAATGTATAAGAGCCCCCTGCCCCCGACTCTGGAAGGCCCTGTCCAGTCACCTTTCTCATGGAGCCCCTTCTTCTCATACAGGATGATGAGTTCACTGTACTTGTGAGCCTTCTTNAGCACATGCTCACTTTCCTCGATGTGACAGTGGTTGTTCTCCAGGCGCAGCAAGGGAGCCACCAGGGCCACGTTTGTCTGTGGGGAGATAGGATGCTGACACAGGATCATGTGGGGCAGCAGCAGCAGCTCTTCCTGGAAGCCTCACCCTTCACTAGCCCAGGCCTGCTCCAGGCTCAAAGGCTCCACATAACAAGCACAGGAAAGCAAATGGTCCTTGTTGCAGAATGGTAAGCGGTGGCCTTCAGGGCATTTTTATACTTATGTCTCAATGTTCTGGGGGAAACAAAGTAGTTACTTTCCTTGAGGTATTACTGTCCCTGTTGAGACTGTGGCACTATCTTCAATTTTACTAGCAAAGGAACCTTCCAAATGAATATCTTGCCTTATCCTCTTAATCACAAAGGCATCATGNAAAGGCTAGGAGTTTTCCATCCTCCAAAATCTTAACTTTTACTAGTGGAAGTCTCCTACAGAGATCCCTGCAACGTCCCGAGAGTTTGAGAATGAGGGGACTAGCATCCTGATGCAACTCACATGGAGGTAGCACTTGAGCAGGGTGGTGTCGATGATCTGTAGTAACTTCTTCTTGGACTTGATGGTGGGAGTGCCTTCCATGAGTGGGGAGGTGCTGGACTGGTGATCCGAGTCATTCAGCTTCTTTACCAACTGACTTCGTTTCTGTACATGGCAAAAACATGGGGTCAAGGCCAGGACTAGATCCTCCTTTATCACCCAAGCTACTGAGTTAACTCTGAATGCCTCCAAATCATCTNTTGTCCATCACTCAGATCTCACAGCAGCACTCATGTTTTGCCAGAGATCAAAAGACATGACTGTCACATTGCCACAGATCCAGTGATGATGGTGATGTACTCCTGCTTTGTTTCTGCAGAGCTAGGGATCCAATCTAGGGCCTTGAATATGCTAGGCAAGCACACTACCACAGAGCTACACTCCAAACTCCACTTGCTTCTAAGATTGGCTTTTGCCTGTTCTAAAACCTTATCCAGAAGNGTATGGAGGCACAGGCCTGGAATCACAGCTACTCAGAAAGCTGAGTGGAGAATTAAAGATCATGAATTCAAGCTCAACTTAGGCAATTTAGTGAGACCCCATTTCAATATAAATAAATGAATAAAAACAATCTTCAGATAGTACAGTCATCTAGTTTGTACTTCTTTGTGTCTGCCATGGTCTTGTTTGGCAAAACACTGCTGCCGCTTAATTTCATGCATCTCAAGGTCACTGGGGACCAGGGAAGAAAGTGTGCTCTGCTTCCTAAAGCTGAGATGGCACAGGCAAAAGGACACAGGCTCCTGGAAATATTATATCCCAGGAACTGTCTTTACTTGGTCCAGGGCTCCAAAGTGTGAACAACCAGACAAGCCTGTGTGGTGCCTGCAGGCTGCCAGTCAGAGCTGGACACCCTGGAGCTCAAAGTCAAGGACACGCCAAGGCCGAGATGCTGATCAGACAAGCGGACACTCACTGACCCNGAAGCAGCAATGAAATGCAGCATTACAATTCTCCCAGAGATACTTTCCAGAGCCCACAGGGATACCCAAAACAATGTCTATAAAGTCTCTGACACAAACGCGTACCCAGGAAATAAACAGGAACTACTCATGACAAAATATGAGTTTAAAAGTTTGAAGGAGGGCTGGGGATTCAACTCAGTTGGTGAGTACTTGTCTACCATGCACAAATCCCCAGCATCACATAAACTGGGTGTAGTGGTGTATACCTGTCGTCCCAGCACTTGGGAAATGAAGACAGGAGGATCAGAAGATCAAGGTCATCCTTAGCTACAAAGGGAGCTCAAGGTCATACTTGGCTACATAAGATCCCACTTCAAAAAACTGAGCTTTAGGAAGAGGTAAGTTGTANTGCTAACTTTAAACTTTTATTCATCTGTCTAAATAATAAATTGAAAAAATTAAACCATAAACATGTATTAAAGAAGAATAATTATTGACAAAGAAGGACTTCCCCAATTTTAAGCTGTAAACTATAAAACAGAAAATACACTTTGATTTTCATTGAATAAATAAATTAATAAAAACAAAATAGGCTGGAGAAATGGCTCAGTGGTTAAGAGTAGAGGCTCTTCTTCAGAGGATGCTTGATCCCAGCATCCATATGGAGCTCACAACTGTCTATAATTCCAGTTCCAGGGCACCCAGTGTCTTCTTCTGTCCTCTGCTGANACCAGGCATGCATGTATTATACACACACACACATTATACAGAACAGCCNTATACATAAAATAAAAATAAATAATCTTAAAATAAATAGGTAGAAGCTAGTTCATGAATATATGTAAGAAACTAAACAAACATTGCTAAAGTATTGGTTACTTCTCTCAGGGAAAACTATGGACATTATGTTTCTTGCTTGTACTTTGTTTTAGAGACAGAGTTTCAGTGTGTAGCTCTGGCTGTCTGGAACTCACTATGTAGATCGGGCTGGTCTCAAACTCACAGAGCTGGGATTAAGGGCGTACACCACTATGCTCCTGTGGTTTATACTTTCCGTGTTTCCCCCACCACACACAATTATATATGGCATGAAAAGTTCTTAATAATTAAGATTTATCCCTTTTAGGTCAAATAATAACTTACTGTCAATATGCTTCCTGATATGAGGATTTGATTTAAAACAAAACGGCCCCCACCCTTAACCAAGGAGCTATGGATAGCTGTTGGCTTCTAGGGGAGCGAGTGTCAATTAAAGACTTNAAGGGTGTGGCTCCCACACCTCNGTAGCATATAGACAGCNCAAACTGGAGACAATGGGTTTTTCTTTAAAAAGAGGACACAAAGTTAGGAGGAGCTTTGGGAGGAATTATGGGTGAATACGATCAAAATACATTGTATTTCTTAAAGATTTCATAAAAGTATTTAGAAGGTAAAATAAAAAACTCAATGGTACTATTAAGTTGAAAGCAGCAGCAGATCCACCCCGACTTCCACAGCATTCGCTTACGGACCTCTTGCAGCCCTATCATTGCTATAGAGAAGCAGGGGTAGGGCTCTGAGGCAGAGGCTCCCACGCACCTGTGTGTCAGGCCTACCTGTGTCAGGTAGTCAATGAGAGCTAAGTGAGCCTTCTCCAGTTCGGCACCAGAGAGTGTGGGCAGCGGGTTGGGGTACTGCAGCTGCTTCCTGTAGTCTGTGGGCAGCAGGTCAGGGTACAAGCCCATCACATGGGTGGGATCTGTAAGAAAGGCAAGTGTAAAAATACAACATAACTGTATGAGGGCAGAGTAAGCCCCAGACCCATGGTTCATACTGTTTTGTTTTGAGACAGGGTCTATATCACCCTGGCTGGTCATGACTTAATTACATAGACTAGGCTGGCCTCAGATTTGTGGCAATCTTCCTGCTTCTGCCTCACAAATGCTACAACTATAGACATACATAAGCATGTATGGATTACCCCTCAACCAAGAAAATGAGTCTAAGTTCAGAAAAATTAATAAGCCACCTAGTTATGATCTGAACACTATATGTAAATTTCATTAAAATGTCACAAAAATGACATGACTCACAGACACAAAATTAGAACAGACTTTTCAAAACTTGCAAAGAAAAAAACTCATATTTAAGTGAAAAAGACCAACTGTTGTGGAATATTTGTTTAACTAGGCAAAGATATGTTACATTTGTTTATGCTGCAGAGTATTACTTTAACTGTGTAAAGGTGTGTTATATTTGTTTATGCTGCATTTGTTTAACGATATAAGGATGTGTGTTTAATTATGAAAAGATGTGTTGCATCTGTTTCACCTTGCCTGCTAAGGCACCTGACTGGTCTAATAAAAGGTTGAATGGCCAATAGCGAAGGAGGAGAAAGGATAGGCAGGGCTGCCAGGCAGAGAGAATAAATAGGAGGAGAAATCTAGGTTTGAGAGGGAGAGAACAAGGGACACACCCGGAGCAAGAAACCAGTCAGACACCAGCCAGCCAGACACAGAGAAGCAGTGAAAGTAAGATCTACAGAAGGAAGAAAGGTAATGAGCCCCGAGGCAAAAGGCAGATAAAGAGAAACAGATTAATTTAAGTTAAAAGAGCTAGTCAGAAATGTGCCTAAGCTAGGCTGAACATTTAAAACTAGTAAGTCTTTGTGTCATGATTTGGGAGCTGGTTGGTAGCCCAAGAAAAAGCCCGGTACAACCAACAAACGTGTGCAAGCACAAATGTGTGCGCACACGCAGTAATTTTTTAAAGTGATAAAAATTTAATGTAATGAAATATATTAAAAATCAACACAATAAAAATCCAACGTCAAAGAGATCTTTTTCCTCTTTTACCCTTTAGAATTTAGTATATAGCCACAGTGTGTATGAGAGGCTCATTATTTATAACTGCAATTTTGGAAACAATGTGTAAGTCCTTCAACAGCAGAATAAAGTATTTTACTTCAGCTGGTGAGAGTATTATGACATAGTGCAAACTGTAATTATGAAGCATACACAGAAAGGATATGACATTATGATCACAATTCTGTTAAAAACGTGTAAATGTTGAAAACGTCTGTATGAAGAAGGGACAAAATGAGTAACAAACTTGGATCAAGATTTCTTAAAAGATCTTCCTCCCATTCTTAAAACTTTTACAGACAACTTACACTTTATTTTCCCTTAGAAAAATGTCAGAGTTGGGCAAAGGAAAGCTACCTCCCTTGCAATGGACATGAGTCCTTGGCAAGCCGACCGGAAGGCAAGTCTTCCCTTGAGGCTCCAAACCTACTTAACCCATGTCACAGTATCTGGCCCATCTAAGAAGACCCTGTTCCTCAGGATCAGGAATCTAAGCACTGACAAGAATGGGTAACCACACAGAGCAGCTAGCAGCGCGGGAGCCCCACCAAAGCACAACCTTGGGGAGGAAGGCAGTTAAGGAGAACTGAAGTGCACACACTGCCTTTGCCTGTCTCCTGTGCCTACATCCACACCTACAGCAGTCTACTGAGCACCTTGGAGTGCAGCTCAAGGGTGGAACTCCAGCANGTTCGAGTCCCAGGCTTCAATCCCAGCACTGCAAAGTCACAAGGCCTTGCAATGTCACCTAAGGCCTTGAAATGTCACCTGAGGCCTTGAAATGTCTCCTANGGCCCATCAAACTCCAAATTCCTTTGTGGCCTTCAAGGTTCTTGGAAATCTAGCTCCAGTGTATCTTTCTGCATGGTCTACCACACATCACCACACTGGGTTCACAGGTCACAGGATGGGAGTTCTGTTGACTCCATGGTTCCCTTCACATTCATTTTCTTCTTCATTCTTCAGGGCCCAGTCCACCTCTTCTTTCTTTTGGTGGTTGGGGAGATAGGTTTTCAAACTCCATGTCAGGCTTGCTTATTAGAATTTACTATGTAGCCCAGGATGGCTTTGTACAGTCCTACTGTCTGAACTTCCTGAGATGACACAGATTCAGTCACCATGTCTGGCCTCACTTAGTCTTTCTGTTCCTGGAGAACTCTATCACACACACCCCAATGTTTAACTGAGTAGCTTCTCATGCAAGAACTCTGTGTACCTGTGACATGCTGTGACATACTCTAGAAGCCCAGGACTGAGGGTAGAGCTGATCTGTCAACACTTAGGTTTGCTTGCAGGGGAGACAGTTCTGAGACCAGGGTTATGCCACACACTCAAACCAAGAACAGACATACAAGAACAAGGAAATGACATCCCTCATGCAGAGAAAGGGCATCAGGCAGCTCTGACCACGATGCTGCCTGGCCAGTTCCTGAATTCCCAGGCACTCTTCCTACCTCATGTACATGTGCTGACTGCTCCCTCAGCCTAGGATACTCTTACCTGGACGCCGGCACAACTTATGGAGGCACCATCTGTCAGGTGGTAACTAAAATGCCCCATTTGTAGAGATGCCTATTTCATATTCAACTGTAATCCAGACCCCTCAGGACATAGGGCTGTGGTGACAAGGAGCTTACCAGTGGAACACAGAAGAGAGTGGCAGGGGAGCAAACACAGACATCTGGATCCAGCCCAAGCTGCACTGGAGGAAAGGGGCCCTGGGCTTGTAAACAGGGTATTTCAGCCACAGGAGACTGTTCCCCACTGTAGCATCTCCCTCTGGCTCACACCTAATGTGCCTCTACATGGCTTCCTCACCAATGCTGTGCTCCTAAAGCCATCTCTGGCATGGGATTCCAGACTCACCTGAGTTTGGCTACTGTGAATTAGCTTATGTGTAGTTGCTAAAGTAGGAAATGACGTCATATTAGACAACAATCGCACTGGTCTGTGGGTATTCTCCCCTAGATCACTAATGTTTGGAAATGACCGAGAGCAGGCTGGCTCACAGCTCCAGATGAAAGCTTTAACCACACCAGAACTAAGAGAAACAGAAAACTCTACACATATGCCACCTTAATGCAAACAGCAGCTGGTTAGCACCTTCAAGGACATATTTTCTGCTAAGTTAAGCCATCTGGGAAAGCTGCCAGTACAGGTGAAGTAAATGACAGGCACACAGGGATCTGTTTCCAAGCCTCAGCACTGGGGTGACGTACAATCACGCACCACTGCACTTGGCTTTTCTGCATGGCTTCTGTGGATCGATATCAGGTCCTAATGCTTGTAATGGCCATCACCTGAAAAATCTGACTGATTTCTTCAGTCTCACCTCCTTTCTCAACAGCAACCTATTTCCTTTCGGTGAGCTCTTTCTTGCAAACTGTGTGTATTTATGGTTGGAGGACTGTCTTAGTTTTCAGAATCAGAGGGCCCAAACCTCCTTCTCTACCCTAACACAGTCTGGGAATGACCTAATCTTGGTGATCAGATTAACCCTGAGAAGCTAAAGCAAGGATAATAAGTGTGGCACATGTCTATCCCACACACTCCTCTCGTACAACATGATTCCCCTCCCTCAAGGGAAGTCTGGTTTCCCTTATCTTAAGCCTGTGAGGACCCCTGTAAAACAACAGAATACAGCAGGCATGACAGTCACAAAAGCACTGAGGTGTCCACCGAGGTATCCTAGATTACACCCTCTGGGAAAAGCCAGCTGCTGCACATAACACTCAGTCAGCTCCATGAAGACTCACTTGAGTAGTAACTGAGGACCTAGGATCCAGACAGCACCAACTTGTCAGCCATGACAGTGAGTTCCCTTGGAAATGGATTGTCTAGCCGAAGGCCTCAGGTGTTGGCAACTGATACTCTGCAGTGAGTGACTTCTACAGGAGATGAAACACCAAGCTAAGGAAGTGGTTATGTCAGAGCAGGGTCACCCAGTCTCTGTGGCTCTGAACTAATTTCTGTCCTCCTTCCTGCTTTGAGGGCCTCCAGAGTTCCCTTTGGTACCAAGCAAAACTGACCCATCAATTTTATGGGTCTCTCCAAGCACCACCTAGCGATTCACTCAACCCTGTTCAACTGATCAGACTCCAGAGAAGTCACTCAGAACTAATCTCCATTACTCAACCAAGAACCCAAGTTACTGGCCAGGGAGGGATGTGGCAAGAGGAGGAAGGAGAGGTCAACAAAAGGATATGGAAGAAAGCCAAATGGATGTAGTAACAGCAACAGATACACGATGCAGCACTGTGCATTGTTCTAATCACCTCATAACTGCCACAGAATACTCTAGGAAAGCGACCGCTGCACTTCTTTTATAGGTATGATTTGTAGAGGAGGAAACTGAAGCAGCGAGTCCAGTGCTTTCATGAGCTCTGACAGGCTGTACCATGACTATTGCTGTCACAGGACCAAGGCAACGTACAGAAGTGGCTTATTTGGCTTAGGATTCTAGAGGAATGTGTGTCTGTTGTGGCAGACATGGTGGGTGGAGCAGAAGCTGGGGGCTCACATCTTGAACCCCAGGTAGGAAGCAGAGAGTGAAAGTGAAGTGGCAAGAGTCTTTAAATTCTCAGAGTTTGCCTCCGGTGAGTACTCCATCAACAAGGATTCTTCCTAAGCCTCCCAAATAGCACCACCAACTGGGGACCAAATAGTCAAATAGCTGAGCTTTGGGAGATATTCTCACTCAAGCCACCACACAAGCCAGCTCCCATGTATCTGCTGCTCCTCACCACCACACTCTAACAGAGAGGGAGGGCTCTGAAGCACTGGCCTGTGCTGGCTCTCAACAGTGACCCACTCTTTAGCCCAGGAACTTCTGTCCAGCCCTACATTCAGTGAACACTAGCTGACCATGCACCTTTGTTAGACTTGATGACTGTTACCTCTCTTTAATGATAAGGAAAAAGAATTCTGGAAAACTGGAAGCCTGCATTAATGGGTGAGACCACATTAGACAGGGCAGGGCTCGAAGTGTATAACCACTGTGGCCCCTCACAAGAGCTTGTTAGGCATGGAAGTCAACTGTGATGAGAGTGAGTCTCTTCTGTTCTCATTTCTCCCCATCTTCCCTACTCTCTCCTCCACCCGCAGTTCCTATCCCAAAGCCACACCTGCTTGTTACCTGTGCCAAGTTTAGCAAAGACCTGCATAGACTCATCAAAGCGCTTCTGGCAGAAGAGGTTGAAGGCATACAAGTTCTTAATGTGATGGATTTGCTGCTGCTTTTCACTGTCTGAGTCATCTTTCATTTCCTAAGGAAAGACAGAATAAATAAAAGCTCATTCACTCTCCAAATATTTGCTCTGCTCATTCTAGGTGGTAAAACATCCTAGAAACCACACGTGCTAAAATAAAATGTATAAGAGCAACATGGTACGTGCCTGCACAGACTGNAGGAGGATTTTCTTTCAATGAAAATCTTTATTTCTTAAAACAACTGAATTAAAACTTGGTTACATAATTTTCAAAAAAAATTTATTTATTTACGTGTATAGGTGTTTTGCCTGCAGTGTACCACATGTGTGCAGTGCCCATAGAGGCCAGCAGAGAGTGTCAGATTCCCCTGGAACTGGAGTTACACAGTTGTGAGCTGTCTGTCATATGAGTGCAGGTAATCCAGCCTAGGTCCTCTGCAAGGGCAGACAGTGCTCTTAACCTATGAGCCATCTCTCTAGCCCCTGGTTATATAATTAAAAAATATATTTATTTTTATTTTATGAGTGTTTGCCTACATGTATATATGTGTACCACACATATGCCTGGTGCCTGGAAAGCCAAGGAGAGAGTGCATGACAATCTTCACATCACACTGTAAAGTACCTATGCAATGAAAAATCACTAGCGCTTCTACAGAGGGCGTAACTAGTGTCCCTGAAATCTATTAAGGCCATGACAAACAAGGGAAGAGGAAGAAACTGTCACAGCTAGAGATCACTGAGGGTATATGCTAATTAAATGAATGTGAGTGCCAGACTTGTTCCTGGTACACACACGAAAGCATGTTAATAGAAAGCTGGCCAAATCTCATCAAGCCTAAAATTATATTTAAAAACAAAATCTGCCAGGCAGTGGTGGTGCAAGCCTTTAATCTCAAAGGCAGGCAGATCTCTGTGAGTTCAAGGCCAGCCTGGTCTACAAAGTGAGTTCTAAGACAGTCAGGGCAACACAGAGAAACCCTGTCTCAAAAAACCAACAAAACAACAACAACAAAAACCAAAGTAAAACAGGGTAAGAATGCATGATGGAACACTCTTCTGATCCCAGCACTTAGAAGACAGACAGGGGGATCTCTGTGTGTTCCAGGTCAGCCTGTTCTACGTAGACAGTTCCAGGTCAGCGAGGACTACATAGAGAGACCCTGTCTCAAAAGAAAAGAAAAATGCCAACAGAAGCATGTGGGAAGGATCCCGAGTGCAATGACGTGAATTCAGAAGAGAAGGGATTCCAGTACAGGCCTCAAAGGGGACTTAAGGGCTGGAGAAGAGTATGCACTCTTGGCAAAAGGANATCACATGCCCCGCCTAGAATGACAGAGCCCAGTATGCTCCAAGACTGAAGGACAGTGTAGCTTAAAGTGCTTGGAAATGTCCTGTTTATAGCCAAAGGCTAATAAATGAGCTATTATTAATTTTATCTTTCCTGCTAACCTTTCCNTTTTCTATCTCTTTTGATCAGACTTTACTAAATTTAATTTGTTTCTTTAAAATGCTTCTAAGGCCAGGCAGTTTAGCCAAACTGGTTATCTCCAGGTTCAAAAAATAAGGTAGACAGTGATTGAGGAAGCCACTTAACATCAACCTCTATCACATGCTTACACAGGCACATGCATGCAAACCCAAGATGAATACAGAATACCAATAAAAATATGAAAAAATGCTGACTCTCACTAGCGGCCAGAGAAATGCAAACTAAAATTACATTGCGATTCCAGCTTACCCTAGTCAGAACAGCAGTCATTAAGAAAATGAGTAACAACAGATGCTGGCAAGGGCGAGAACAAAAGGGAGACTTTGTGCACTGCAGGTAGGAATGCCAACTCCAGTCACTATGGAGACCAGTGTGGAGGTTTCTCACAAACCTTTACACTCGATCTTCCACATGACCCAGCTTCACCACTCCTGGTATGGAGGGCTTCAAGTCAACATCTTCTAGAGACACTTGCACACCAGTGTCTACTACAGCCCCACTCACAACACTGAAGTTATGGAAACAACCTAGACGTCTGCCAACAGAGGAAGGGCAAAGGGAATGTGGCATGTATACACAATGGAATTTTGGTTTCACCCATAAAGAAGAACAAAGTTCTGTTATTTTCAGGAATATGGAGGCAACTGGAAATAATCAAATTAAGTGAGTCCAGCCTCAGAAAGACAAATATATACTCTTTTTCCTCATTTGTAGTTCCTAGATTTTAGAGAGATACATAAAATTCCTCCCTCGTGTGTGTGTGTGTGTGTGTGTGTGTGAGTGTGTGCGCATGTGTAACATTAAAGTAGAAGTAAAACTGTCTAGAGAACAAAGGGGAGCAGTGGTAGGGGGAGGGGTGAGGAAAGGGAACAGAGAATAGAAGGAGCAATGTACTCAACATACNATATATACATGTAGGAAAGCTTGAAAAAATTAGCATCTTAAAGTGGGATTTATAATTTAATTACAGAATTTACACACANAAAATAAAAGATGCTTTTCAAAACAGCCACCATGGGCTGGAGAAATAACTCAGTTCATAAATGTCTACACAGCAAGCACAAGGACCCAGGTTTGGTCCCCAAAACCCATGTAAAAAGCCTGGTGTAGTGGTATGTGCTTGCAATCTCAGCACTGGGGAGGTGGAGAGAGGAGGCTCCCTTGGTGGCTAACCAACCTAGCTAATGAGCCCCAGGTCCCACAGAGACCCTATCAGGGGGAAAAAAAACCAATAACAAGGAGGACGGCTGTCCTGACGCACAGTGCCTGAGGCTGCCTCTGGCCTCTACACACATATCGGTACATGTGCCCAGTACACACATGCACACATATTGGTGCATGTGCCCAGTGCACACATGCACACACATCGGCACATGTGCCCAGTACACACATGCACACATACACACAAGCAGCCACCGTAAGTTATTAAAGGTGGTTACTGCTTTTCCTGCAGAGACAGTCTAGACCTGCAAGACCATCTAGAAATCAAGCTTACTATTAATGTCTTTAAATTAGCACTGTCCAGTCTAATGCCCAGGTTAGGTTCAGAGACTTATGGTCATCTCTGGAAATCAAATCCACTCTCTACAGACACTAAAAAAATATCACATAAGCCACGTGTCAGTGTATGCCTGTAATCCTAGCACTTGGAGGGTAAAGGGGGCAGACTGCCACAAGATTGAGACCAACATGNGCTACACAGCCTTGTCTCAAAAATTAAAAAGGGAAAAAAATCACTAGCAATGGGAGAGAAAAATGGAACAAGACACGCTGCTGCTTTGCTAGGAATAACAGTCCACATGAATACACAGGAGAATGGCTGCAAATAGCTGAAGGTGCTTTGTGTCTTCCAATAGACTCCAGTGTCCACTCGTGAGGGTGGTCCTTCAGGAGGTGGGGCTTAGTGGAAGGTTTCCAGGTCACCAGGGACAAAAGACATACTTGAGAGAGGGAAGTTATGAAAGGAGCCCTGACCCCTCTTGTCTGCTCATGGTGTAACTGATTGTATATCCTTGTATTTCCATCTGTTCCAGGTGGCAGCAAAGCCAAGGAGTGGCCCTTGTCATGGAGCCTGCACTATTCCACTTGGACTTTGGATCTCTGAAGATGTGAGGTAAATAAACGCCTCCTAAATCTAAGGAACAAGACTTACTGCAAGCTGCAGAGCCAGTTCAAACTGCTTGTCCTGGAGAAGCTGTTGGATTTGGGTTGCCATGGGGACAGGAATGAGTCTCCAAACAAAATGATTGCTGGCCACATAGATAATGTTTGATCTGGAGGCAGAAGAATATTGGTAAGAGAGCATGGGACTTACAGTGGTACAGGGACTTGGGAGCAACGCAGCCACAGTGAAGAGAGAAATTTCTTACCCCCCTGAGGTAATGAAGCGGGGTCTTTGCAACTCAATGCTCTGAACCAGAAGCCTTGGTTCGAGTGTTCGGATCTCCACGTATCGGGGCAACACCGCAATGATGTATGGAGGCTGGTGCTCTGCAAGACAGGACATGTTGAGCTTGCATTCTGGTCAAAGGCTTTGGGTTAAGGATGGGCTTGGATTCAGTTGCTCACACAAAGGTGATGTAAATAGATCTCAAAAAAAAAAAAAATCCTCAAGTCAAGCACCAACACAGGAAGATCCTTCACTGCAATCCACAGTAAAGGGGACCATTGCTTGCTTAAGTGATATCAAGAGACATCTCTTGCATAGCAGAGCTACACTGGCCTTGCTAACATGGCTGGACCAGCTCCACTGTATAAAAGCTTCCTGTGCACCTTTCCCATCTATCACAAAGCCAGGTCAGATAAATGTAGGGTGCAGCTGTCCTGCCAATGCAGCTGTAGGAGAGCTGGACCACAGAACTGCCTTGCACTCTCCCAGAGAGAACAGGAGGAAGTTTCTTTTTTCCCTTCCTTACATTTGGTAAGGATTCTGCTTGAGATTTTCAGAGAAAGAATATAAAACCCCACTTAATGCCTGCTATAGCTGGAACATTTCTGTCTTTTCTAATAGTCATACACTGGACATTTAATCCCCAATGCACTGGTGTTGGGAGGCAAGGCCTAATGGAAGGTGGGAGAGACTATAGGTATGCACTACCACACCTGGCTTCTTCCTCAACTTTGTTAAAAGAATGTTTACCACATCCACTCTTTCTTTTCTGTAATTTGTAACAGGAATGGGACAATCCAGCTTAGTGTGCTTGGTGAAGCAAAATATTCTATAAATGTACTAAAGTTAGTATGCAAAAAAGCCTAAAACCCCTGCCATGAAAGCCTTCCTCTGGGAGGCTGTGTGATGAGGGAGATTTAACATGAATGCAGGCAACAGAAAACATATCTTTGAAGATATATAAAAACTTAGAACCTTTAAGACTGAATAAAGACAAGCTTTACTTTATACTGAATTCTGAAATAAATTTACTTTTTTACACAACATTAAGCCTAACTGCAAAAACTGAAACACAAGTACTGCAGATGTGACTCAGTCAGTGGTACTGTCGATACAAAAACAGTTCTCACCTCAAAGGAGTAAGAAAGAGTTTATTCTGGACCTAAATATAACTATGGCCTAGGAACACAGATTCTGGTGTCCCTAAATACTGGATTCCGCCGTGAGTGTGGCTACATGAGATGTTATTAGTTATAGAATGAAAGAAATAATAAATAAAGGATCTTTGATTTGGGGCTAGAGGAAGGCAGGTTATAGCAAAGTTGGGGAACTGTGCTATAGGCTTTAGATGTTATCTGATGGTATTCTTAGCTCTGAGACTGGTGAAAGCTAGTGGTCTGCTAAGAATATGATGTAAAATTGCTGGTTTTAAAGGTTAATTTTATTATTTACTTATGTGTATATATGTGTGAGTGTGCTCACAGAAACCCAAGGAGGGTGCTGGATCCCTTGGAGCTGGAGTTACAGACAGTTTTAAGTTACTGGTCATGATGCTGGGAACCAAACTCTGGTCCACTGGGAGAGCAGCCCCAGAACANAATGCTTTATCNTGAAGTTCTACCTAGGACTCTACCAACCTCTCAGTCCCTCCCATAGGCCTGATAGCAGACCTTACCTAATTCCTCTATGATTCTGACTGCTGGCTGAGCTGGTCAGGCTCTGTACAACCTCTCACTCACAGTCAGCTTGCCTTCTGCATCTTCAGTCAGTTTTTACTCTGCTCTGTCTGTCCAGAATGTAAGGAAACTGTTCTGCAAATCATATCCCNGATTCCCTGCTGGGCCTAGTCCAATCTTACCCCTGCAGGGCATCATCTTCATGTTTAATTAAACAATCAAACCTCCCTCTCTGTGAACTTCTAAATTCTGAAATGCAACCCTTTTCTCATGAGCTAGAGTCAGTCTCTCGGTACAGAAAGCACTAACCACGTTTGTGTTTCTGACTGCAAAGACAGTACAGCAAGCATGTCACATGCTTCTAGAAAATGCCACTGCAGAGGAAAGGGAGCCTAAGGCAGGAACGCCACCACGAGGGCAGTCTGACCCTCTAAATTATACACATCAGAGGGATAAGTAAGGAATTTCCAGATGTGGCAAAGGAGCTAATAAAAACCATTAACAGGAAGATGAAAAAGGGACAAAGAAGTGGAAATGATGGCGGACAACCACTTCCTGAAATACGCATTTCTTTGTACATTCTTCCCCCTCTGAAGCAAAACTCGACTTTCAGAAAAACCTAATCCCCTCTTTAATGTTCCTAAAAGTGTTTACTTAAAAGAAGGGGAACTGGGAGTGAGCAGCGGAAGGTGGGCAGTCTGCGAGAGCCATGACGGAACTGATTCTAAGGGATGATACAGCCTCCATCCAAAGGACAAAGCAGCAGCTGCTGCTGGCCTCACCCATGGCCACTGGGATGTCTGTCCAGTTCAGGGCGCATTTCTGTGTGCAGATGCCTTCCTCGTTGAGCACCACAGTGAGATCATCCTGACCCACAGCTACTTTTCCATCTGCCAGAGGTGCAACTAAGGGCTCCAGCTGCTTTCCTGTTGGGAAGAGCTCTTTGATGGACCCCTTTCCATCCACCTGCAGGAAGACATGAGGGGAGTCATCTACCACTTCCCCAACAGAGGCATGAATGCAGCCTGGAAAAATTCACACAAAACCCAAACCAGAGAAACCAATAATGTTCCTTGTTTGACTTGAGTGAATATGGTTTNCATTATGACAATCTTTACCACAGTGTAAGACCAGTTTTCAAAAGCAGAGAAAATCATCTGCCTGGCACCAACTATGCTACGATGCAACCGGGGCTTTTACAGATGCTANGCGCTACAATACAGAACATCACTGCTGGTGGGAATGAAAGACGGTACAGACAGTTTATATGCTAGCTTTTTATAGAGCTAAGCACAAGCCTACCATAGGAGNCAGCACTACCACTTCTAGGTATTATCCACGAGAAATAAAAATTTACATTTGTACAAATCTTCACATACAAATATTTATAGCAGCTTTATTCAGAGTTGCTAAAAATGGGGAACAAGTGTATCCTTCAGCTGACAGGTGAATAAACAATCTCTAGTCCACTCATGGCACAGAACACTACTCAGCGGTGAGAAACAGCAATCACTGAAACACACACACATGAATCTCAAGTGTACTATGCTAAGTAGAAGCTCTCCGTTTGATACAAGTCTGTTTATATGACATTCTACAAAAAACAAAACTTTAAGAGGTAACATATCCTTAGTAGTGGAGGTCTGGGAGTTGGATGACGGGCAGTTGGAAGGAATGTGAGAGGTGACAGACTTGCTTTGAATTGTTACTGTGGCATTAGTTACATAACCCTAGATATTTGTTAAAACCAAGAATTACATAACAAAAAGAATGGGATTTATTGTATGTAAAGACATGAGCAGTATTTTAATAGCCAGGGTCCTAAAGCAAGATTTTCCACCCTCAGAAAATGAAATTTTAAGGAGATGAGGGGGCTGAGGCTGTAGCTCAGTGGTGATGGTGGTGTATGATAGAAGCATNCACAGGAGTGAGAAGGCGAGACACCTGCTCCAGCTCTAGGTCCTGCCAGACCACAGACTCCTCTCAGCATGTATATGCCTGGTCAGAATCTCGTCAGCTGAGGGCAGCGACTCCTTCAGGACTTTGCACCCCAAGTGCTGGCAACAGTAAAATATCCCCAAACTAAACATGCAGAGCAAAAATAGCAAAGAGATAAACAATAAAGAGCTAACACTATGGGGAGCAAGGTGNAAGGCTTCTAGAAATGCCAGGTCTGGATTATTAGACCAGCGTGAAGCCAAGAGATTTAGATCACTCTGTGAGGTGAGGAGCGCTCCATCTTTTCTATCTCCAGTATGCACACGAGAGGGAAAAGGACAATGTTGTGGCTACTCACCACTCTGCGGCAGAAAAAACAAGTTATACAGACAGTTTGTATAGCAAGGTTTTTTTTCTTTTTTATGTGTATGGGCATTTTGCCTGCATATATGTCTGTGCACCACATGTGTGCCTGGTGCCCATGGAGGCCAGAAGAGGGCATTAGATCCCCCGGANCTGGAGTTACAGTTGACTATCAGTTGCCATGTGGGTGCTGGGAACTGAACTTGGGTCCCCTAAAAAATAAACCAGTGCTCTTAACCACTGAGCCATCNCCAGCCTCCAGCAAGGTATATTTTAAAACAGGGTAGAAACTNATATAGCAGAAGTATTTTTTTCTTTTCTTTTCTTTAGGTGCTAGGGAATCAAATAGAAGGCCCCACCCCTCACCTGTACTGTTTCTGATTTGGGGACAGAGGGAGTCTGGATGATCAGCACCCCCATTTCCTTATCAGCANTTTCTATAATACACCTATGCAACTTCTGAAATTAGTGGAAAAACTGAAAACAAATACACTAAGAGATTTTGAACTCTAAAGTCAGAAATACTTAAGTTAACACTAAAGTTCATATGTAATTCTGAGCAGTGACACCTGGGAAAGAGTGTGATGATTGGATGGACAGACAGACAGACAGACAGAGGCCTGATTCTGTCCCAGTCATCAGATACTGTGGATAATGACGCAGAGAACTGAGAGCTGACTCTGCTTGGCTGAAGCTACAAACACCTAATGTGTGGCAAACACTAAGAGTACAAACACACAAACTATGCACACAGACAGGAACGCTGTTACACCCTACTTAAGGAGGTCTCCCGACCTGGAGTTCAGAAGCGATGGTCATGTGTCAAGGTAAACTCATGATCACTTCCCCAAGGCAAACCGATGAGAGTGGCAAAAACAGAAGGTTTTACCCTGATCAGGTAGTAGTCTCTCTTGAAGCCAACACAGATGGAATTTTCACACCATGCCATGGACTTGGGCACATCAGGTACACTAAAGTCCCCCTGAAAAAAGAGACTATGAGTTCAACTGAAAAGATGCTGAAACGGGAGTGGGGGTGAGATTCAGGCTTTTCTGTTATACTACGTCCATTTTGCAAAATACCCTACACCCCTAGTACTTACACAAATAAAATATAAACCAGGTCTGGGCTTAATCCTAGCACTCGAGAGGCAGAGGCAAGTGGATCTCTGAGTTTAAGGCCAGCCTGGTCTACAGAGTGAGTTCCAGGACAGCCAGGGCTACACAGAGAGAGAGACCCTGTCTCAAAACAACAAAAACAAAAGCAAACCAACCAACAAACAAATGATATGAATCACCCTAATAAAAATATAAATCATCCAGGAACTGGAAAAAATGCCATCTGGAAAAGGNGAGAGCCACTCTAAGATAAAGCAATCTTCGGTAATGCTGNGGAATTCCACAGCAGTGGGCATGAGCAAGGCCCAGGGCACTGCNTCAGTATGTCTGCCTGGGAGAACCTCACTGGATCTAAACAGGAGGTGTGGGCTAACGACAGCTCCAGCTTCCATCCCACCCCATGGTGGGTACAGTGGCCTTTACCTGCAGTTCATGGAATTCCCTGTCCTTCCAAAAGTACAGCTGCAGCTTCTTTCTCACTGCCACACACATCCGAAGTACCTCCTCACCGGTCTCAGTGTGCTGGGGAGAAGCACAAGCCAATGAGGATGAGATGGCTCCATGGCACAGTAGCAAGCAGACTGGCCACCTCAACTTGAGTAGTACAAATCTGCAAATCCTAAAGCCCCCCTGCCAACGCTGGGTAGAGGAATGCCACTCTGCCACTCTGTATTTAGACACACTTGGATGAGGACCACTTCTTCCAAATGGACATTCTCAATTCAGAAAAAAACATCCCAAAGTACATCTTCCATTCTATAACTGTGCCATTCCCCCTTCCTGTTCCCCATTTCCTTAAATGTTCTTGCCCATGGCTGTCATGAACTGGGTCAGGGGTTAGCATGAGTCAGTGACAGCAGANCCACCTGTAATACTTAGAAAGAATTGGGAAAAATCTCTAAGCACAGAGCAATTAAGAGTGGAAGTGAGGGGGCTGGAGAGATGGCTCAGAGGTTAAGAGCACTGGCTGTTCTTGTAGAAGTCCCGAGTTCAATTCCCAGCAACCACATGGTAGCTCAAAGCCATCTAAAATGAGATCTGGTGTCCTCCTCTGGTGTGCAGGCATACATGCAGGCAGAACACTGTATACTAATAGACAAACAAATCTTAAAAAAAAAAATAAAAAAGAGTGGAAACGAGCCACCAAAAGCTAACAGTGACTCCCGCTGAGAAGAGGCCTAGGAAGTCTGAAGAACAGAAGGATGACAAATTGGCAAAAACAAAGAGGTTATTTTTGAACAATGCAAACTCCTAATGACCAAGACCACAGTAATTTGTTTAGAACAAGTCAACTTAATACCACGAACAGATTCATNATAGTGTTAAGGTCTTGCTTTCCCCTAATAGTTTGCCTNACAACTTACTTCCTTCACCCCTGGCTAGTTGCCTCCTGACACACAGACACTAAGCATTTAAATTAGCACATAGGGAATGAAAATTTTGNATCCTATACCACATATAATATGATCCAAAGCAAAATATTCTTCTCTGAAGGCTGCTGGGTTTGGACGTCAGAATCGTTCTTCCCACGGAGTGGTAGGAACTCAGGCAATGCTGGATTCATAAAGCTAAAGTTCACATCAAACACACTCACCTGGAGGTCACAGGTGAACAATGATGCTCCCTTGGCCTTTGAAACTGTAGTGATTTGTTGAAATGTCAGCAAGTCATGGACATAAATGTTGTTTTCTGTTTGGGAGAAAGTACAATGTCCTTAAGTCAATCACTAATACAATCACTAAGATTAACAATACTAATACAATCACTAAGATTAACAATACTAAACAATCACTAAAAACAGTAACAACAAAAAGTAACTGTGTAACATCTACAAGAAGTGAACTGCAGACCCTGGCTGAGGATGTACCTCCAGTCTCACTAACAATGAGCCATTCCCGACTATCAGTGCAAACATCTTCTGACCTGGATATCCTGTTCCTTAAGACTCTGAGTTGACTTCAGTAAGGGGGCTTTCACTTCCTACTGCCCTTGACCTCTCAAGGGTGGAAAGAAGTCAGCATATTTATCCAGGAAATAGCTTTCTGAGCTACATATGCTAGGAAGAAATTAGAAAATTAGAAAAAAAGAAATTCTCTGGTTTTTGTGGAAACCATGGCAAGGATTTCTGCTNAAGCAAAATTAGCAAAACAATGCAGCAGTCTCCTATGAACCAATCAGTGCCCAAACAAGGACAGACCAGCCCCTATATTCCTTTCCTATTCATATAAACTTTGATAAAGCTTAATCTGGTATAGGAAGAGATTAAAAACAACTAACACTAGAACAATTATAATACACAACAGCAGCAGCACATGAGTACTGTCTCTCTCAGAATATCTTANTGCCATCTTTCCTTCAATCCCACGGTCAACCCACAGGTAACCAAAATTGCAGAAAGCAAACCTGTGGGCAGAAGGACTACCAAAACATCTGAANTGACNTTTTAGCTAGTTCCTATGGTGAAGATTTAGTGCTTCAATGTTTAACTGTGGACCCAGGAACAAAGGTTATAATGAGTCTGCCATTTAGTACAGGGTGTGAGGTAAGTTTCTAGTCTTCCGCCTCCCTGGCTGCCTCCTACAAAACTATGACTTTGCAAGTGAGGGTTCTAACAGTTTGGCCCCATCTGCCTCCTGCTNGATAGCTTGTCATTCTTCACCCCTGTCCTAAGTCAGGCCACAAGTATCGTCTACTGCCACATGACGGCCTTGCTTAAGTTGTTCCCTGCCACTCTGGCTCCTGCCTACTTCTCTCTTCCTATGGAAACTGTATCAGTCTTCCCATTCCTCAGATCCCACAGCACTGTTTTGGCCATGATAATCAGAATATAAATATCAAAGGTAGAAACGATGTCTGGTTGACCCCAGGATTTCTCATGTCTACTTCAGGCTTGCACAGGGTATGGCATATAAGTATATGATCACTGGATGGATCATTACTTGTTGATCACTGAATACAGAATCCTGAAGACTAGAGTTCAAAGTCATGGGAGATGCTGCTTCTTTTACCCATATGCCCAGCTGTATACGGTTTAGAAGACACCAGCTCACTGTTAACTGTCAAATTAACACACGAAATACAAATGTAGCCCCTTTTCTTACCTAACAAGCTGACTAGAATCTTAAACTGGGAAACCACATGGATCTGGAAAATAGCAAATCATTACACTCAATTAACATTTCTGGTAAGGTTTAACAAAAGTTCACTTAATAAGAAGACTAAATCAGACTAAAGGGCTGGTACTGGTTACAGACACCTGACTCGTTTTTCTGTGTAACACAGTTTCTGCTTGTGAAAGAGGATTTGGGCACATGACCACAGGCAGAGATTCCCTATATAAAGAGGGTGGAGAGAAGAGGATTCAAATTAAATAACATCATCAAGTTCTAGCTTTGGCTAGGGCTCGAGTGTATCCCTCAATAGCTAATGCATTTG